>JAEIIJ010002434.1:0-40912 GCA_018904815.1 Drosophila ogumai
ATTCTATTTATAGATTATAGATTTTCTTTATTTATTTGAGAACATCCCATAAATCTTTAAAGGTTTCCAATTTCGAGCCACAATTGTGTAAAGTTTACATTTAAAATTATAAAATGTTCTTAGATTAAAAGCTAAGCTTATAGTTAAAACCCAACTATGGAGTGTATAACAGTTTAAATGATTCAAGTATCCTGAAGTGCGTTCAGACCACACCGTGCCAGCTACAAATAAGAATACGTATGAGCTCGGCATTATCATAGATAAATTTCAGCGCTCTCTCGCTCTGTACTTCCCCCTGCGATCGTAGAAGTAGAGTATCTGTCAGATACATTTCCGTGTGCTAGGCCAAAATCCACTCAACCCAACTCAACTCGAAACGAATCGGATCGAGTCGGTCGAAATCCACTCAACCCTCAACCGCTCGGCGTTTTCCACGCTCACTCGCACAGCACACAGCACACAGCACACGCTCGCCGTAGACTCGAATATTGTTTTGAAGATACAGATACTGCGAGCTAAACATTTTCGGGTCTGCGGCGACCTTCCTAGAAATAGTCAAACGCAACGCGGAGTCAGTGTGACGAAGTGCGTCGTGCGCAGCGGCAGCGTTTGTTTTCCCCTGAAAATTGAATAGAGTTTTTTGCTGTTGGAAATCGAAATTTGAAGACGTATCTGTGTGCGTGAGTGCGTGCGAGTGCGGTGAGCGATACAGATACAGATACAAAGGCGAGTGTGCAACTGTATCTACATGTGTGGCGGCTGGAAAACCATGCACTTGAAGTGAAGTTTAAATAAAAACGAGGCAATTTTTGGAGCGACAATCCAACCAGGAAAAAGAATCCCCAGAGAATATGGAAAACTTACAGGACGAACTTGGAGGCTTGGAGAGGAGGAGCTCAACGTCATCGGTGCCAGGTTTGTGTGGAGCGAATCCGAATCCCAATTCAATTATAACCAGACGTCAGTCACACTCCCCCGTGTGCCCCCGAAACTCGTTTCTGTGTTCCAAAATAAAAAACGACAACAAAATTCAATACGAAATCTTATCAAAGTCGCCGCTGATTGGCTATGCGATCGCCCTAATATTTCTGTTGCTCTTTCTGTTTCTGTTTTTGTCTGGGTTTTTTATTTATTTTTTATATATACTGCGCAGTTCTTTGGGTTTCTGTTTTGTTTTTGCCATTCGCTAATTTGGTTTTTTATTGGCAAATGCGGTGTATATAAACTACGGAGGCGGAGGTGTCATCAACCCCCTGGCAAATCGAATGCTGACCGACATTTGTCCATCGCCTAACCCCTGTTGGGCTCGATCAAGGACACACACAACAGGGATTGGGATTACTTGCAGTTCAGTGAGTTTTTCGAGGCAGAATCTTTTAGATCTCCAAGATTTGCAGGGCTAATTGAATGGGGGGAAACCAGTTTGCAACTTACCTATAAGAGAGGACAACAAGAAACCCAAAGGATACTGGTACTATAACTGGTGGTGGCCCTACAAGATTTTCATTCAATTAGGCTTCTTATCAGACACGCTAAAGAATTTCCAGATCTTGGAATTCCATTCAGCAGCGGGGGAAAAGTGTGAGTGAGAGCGACCCAGAAAATGCCCAGCAACCCCCAAAAAGAAAACCAGAGACCAAAATTCGGTCTGATTTCAGATAAGCCAGCATGAGAATGCACTGCAAGTACGAGTATCTGTATCCGAGCGATACTACGAGTGCGAGTTCAAGATAGAGGCGGCCAGCGAAATGGGAACGAGCAGTGAAAACAATTTATGAATGAATGAATGAACCCGAATGAATGGGCGGGCGTGTGTGAGTGAGTGAGTGAGATGAGCCCCTTGGCTCAGATAATGGAATGAATCCACTCCGCTCTTTTAAAAGCTATTTCCAAATATTGTATGTCTTTAAAATAACAACGAAACCTGTTTTTCGTCTTCTTCTGTTTGCTCTATGTCTGTGTGTGAGATGTACGGGCAGGGGCAGGGGGGGATCGCAATCTAAGCCCAAACCCGAGTTGAACTTGCCCTGCGGCAAATGGGGCAAGGACATGGCACACCGAGCGCTTCAGCTGCTACTCCTGCTGCCTCTGGGCATAGGCTCATTTGAATAACAAAACCAGGAGCAGGGATTCCCAGACAGGATATCGAATTGAGGCCTGAACTCAAGTTTCCTTTTCATTTTGAATATTATCTCATTTTTTCTCTTGTTTTCCCCCAGCGAATCCTGCGAGTCCTGCAGAGGAATGCGGCTGTGTGCGCCTGGGCAAATGCAAATGGTTCAACGTGGCCAAGGGCTGGGGCTTCCTTACACCCAACGACGGCGGCCAGGAGGTGTTTGTGCATCAGGTGGGTACTGCCATTAAATGTTTATCAATTTTCTTTGGGTTTATATAATAATTATAATATAATATTTTAATTACTGATAATATATAATAGTAGTTATAAGCTTAGTAAGCTCGATGACAATATGTGACTACTATCCCCTTCAGTTCCTGTATTAAAATATTAATATTAAAATGCACATGTATTTTATTCTTTATCAATTTATATTTTCCCAAAAAAAATTATAAATCTAATTCTATAAAGGATCAATAAAGTAGAATTCTAAAAAAATACCTTCAATAGATTCATCCTGTATAATTTAATAGATTTTTTTAGGACCAATTTAAGTTCTTCAAAGGAATTATCCTCTTTTCTTACTTTCGCTACCTTAAATTTTATTTATTAAAAATATTATATATTATTTATATTAATTAATATTACTAATTAATAACTTGCAGAGTGTCATCCAAATGGCGGGCTTCCGTTCCCTGGGCGAGCAGGAGGAAGTCGAGTTTGAGTGTCAGCGCACGGCCCGCGGACTGGAGGCCACCAGGGTGTCCGGCAAGCAGGGCGAGAGCTGCCACGGCAGCACCTACAGGCCACGCATGTAAGAGTCTGCTCTACCACACCTCCAAGAAATCCAATTGACTCTCCTTCTACCCACAGCAACCGAAGGACTCGTCGCATGCGTTGCTACAACTGCGGGGAGTTCGCCAACCACATTGCCTCCGAATGCGCCTTGGGTCCGCAGCCGAAGCGCTGCCATCGGTGCCGTGGGGAGGACCATCTGCATGCCGACTGTCCGCACCGGAATGTGGTGAGTAACCAGATCAGTGATTAGCAAGCCAGATTGAATAGAAGACCTAAACCCCGTTGCAGGCACAAACTCCCAGCAATAGCGAGAACACCAGCAGCACCGGAAGTCAGGGAAAGAGCGAGGCCACCGCCTAGGAAGTGAAAGGAGGATAGGAAGGAGGAAGGATCCTTGGTTGGTAGTTGGAAGTTACAAACTTCTTTGACAAGTACAAAAACGAGAGAGACACACGCATCAAATCAAAGAAACCCACGTACAACAAAACTAGCTACTACGTTTAAGTGCATTAGATATTAAAGGGGGTGGATGGAGGATAAAGGATAGAAGAAGAAGGAGGACTACGCCCCAACACTGCCACCCCAAAATTAAGTTAAGCTAAGCTCAGGCATATCCTCTTGGTCTTAAGCTACCCACTAAGGCTTTTTAACTGGAGTACAAGTACAAGTAAAGGCATTTAGCTAGAGAGTATCCCTTGGCCTGTGAACTGGGAGCCAAAACTTTCTCAACCCTTAGATCGAGCTTAAAGCTGGGCGTTGATAAGAAAGCTCAGGCTGCGAGTCACGTGGCCACTGACAACATTGAAGCTTTCCGGGGGGCAACAACAAAATCACCATGAAAACGCAGAATCATTGTAAGCCGAAAGTGAAACAGAGTGAGCAACAACAAAAAGATTACGCGAGGACATGGCCAGAAGCGGCAGGGGAGGAAGAGGTCCTGTACTGTCCTGCCTTTTTTCTCAGCTCTCCCGGCTCTCTCTCTCACACATTCTCTCTTTGGGTTTTCTCCTGGCCCTTCGGCTGTTTTTGTTGTGGTTTCAACGGTTTGCTACATTGTTTGGGCTCGTTTTTTTCCCTCTCTCGGGCACGAAAAGCAGAGTGTCCTTCGCCAGGAGGCGGAAGCAGGAGCAGCCAAAGGAGCGGGATACCCAAAAGAGGATGCAACTGCTTATGCGAGGCCCTAAAGCCAGAAACGGGCTCAGTCTCAGTTGATCTCTGCCAGAGAATTGTTGTGTGCAACGCGGCGGAATTTACATTTACAACATCTTATAACCACAAAAAAAAATATATAAAAAAACAATATACATATATAACATAAAATATTTAAAAAGAAACAAATTAAGGACAACAAATCAAAGCAAAAACAATAACTTAGACAACTTAAAGAATTTCAACAAAGTTAACAAAGCGTTTCAGCAACAAATTTTCAACAAAGAAAAACCAATTAAAAGCATTCAAAAAACGTACAACTAAATAAATCATTAACATTTGTAAAATATACATTTTTTTGCGCATAAAAAGTAAAAGTTTTGCCTCGAGTTCAAGGCTAACACACAAAGAAATGAGTAAAATGAGATGAATACCTGCTAGAAAATAGTAGAATGAATATAACGTTAAGGCTGGCTGAGAGCAAACAATAATAAAAACAGCAGCAGCAGCAGCAGCAGCAGCAGCATCAGCATCAGCAGTAACAACAACTGACAATAACAATAGTCAACGTCAACGTCATCGCACATTCATTTGGGGCAAGCCACACACACAAAAGCACACGCCGCACACACACACAGACGCTCGCTGGGAATTTACAACCAGATTTACATGGGCAGCGCCTGTTATGTAATATCCTCCTTCTGACGCTGTCTCCTGTCATGTTAGCACAGTCCTTGCTCCCGCTCCTTGCTCCCTGTCACTGCTACCCGCTCCCTGCTCCCTTGCTCCCTGCTCTTCCTTTTGAGTGGGAGGTGTGGCATGCACCTTTGGCTCCGACTCTGGTTGCTGTTGGCCCCCTCGGGTGCTAATTTGATTTAACTCGCACACATTGCCAGCTGGGCACGGCATTGAGACATTAGCCCGAAGGACACCAGCCCAGCCCAGCCCAGCTATTGGTAACCCATAAATAGGGACACGCCGCCGCGACCGTCGTCGTCGTTGTCGAGGTGTGTCTGAAGCGCATGCAAATCGGTGCGAATATTACGCATACGCCGCGTGCTCGATGATGATTCGCTTAGGCTCCAAAAAGGAGATTCGGTTTGTGTGGATTTGCTATTTTTCGATGGCCTAGGGTTGGGCCTAATTAACGAATGTGTGTCATAATGCGACAGCCCGTTAGTAGGTCAAGTAGATGCGATGCCGACGCTGGGCGTTTGCTTGGAGGTCGCCGCAGGTTCTGAGGGGGGAAAAGCTCGTTGCCAAAAGGGCAACCCGAGCAGGAACGGGAACAGGGCGAGGCGGGGCGAGGCGAGGCGAGGTGAGATGAGATGAGTCGCGTTTTTGGAGAGCGAATGGGGCGACAAACGAGTGCGAGTGCGAGTGCGATTCGAGTAAATAAATAGTTGGGCGTTTCTTGGCCATTCACCGAAGCCGAGGCCATGGCTCTGGCTCTGGCTCTGGCACCTCTCCTCCTCGGTTTCAATTATCTTCTGAAAATTCCATTTCAATTTTTTAAAAACAATCTCAATGTTTCCACTTACTCTCTCTCTCTGTGACTGTCTTTAGCTGCACCTCACTTTCACTCTCACTCTCACTATTTTTTATGCTTTCTCCTCCTCACCCCACCCACATAACGGATTGCATTGAAATTAACGTTACTCACTCCTTGTTCTTGCACAGGCAACGTAAGAATTACACTCTCTGTCTCTAGTCTCTGGCATGGTTCGAGTTCAAGTAAAGCGAAAAAAAGCAATTAAACTAAATTAAACTATGAACGGTTAAAAGTTCCAAAATATCTAAGCTACAACAACACAATGTACAAATCCAAAACACGTTAAAAACTAAAAACTCCTACTAAAAAAATACAAAAGAAAACTGTAAAGAAAGAAACTGCAAGTTAAAGTGCCAAACTAAACCCAAAGAAACATCAGTCGCTCTTCCAATTAAGAAATAAATCAAAGGTAAGTATTTACTTCTTAACAAAAATTATATTTTTTCAGTGTATTGGTTTATTCCTACGATTCTGAGTGTTATAAATACTTTTAAATGCACCTTACTTTCCACTTGAATGAATTAGTTCAATTAAAACAGACTTTTGTACATGGCTTTCCTCTTTTGCTAAAAACAACAACACAAATTGAACTAGAAAGGCATCTTTTCCACGGCCAAATTCCAGGCAGGCAGGCCTCGGCACACATAAATGCAAGAGTTGTAGAGGGTCGGCTCCACCTTGCCCTGCTGCACCAGCGAGAGGATGGAGCACAGGCTGCCCAGATGGTATTTGGTTTGTTGGCTCATCAAGGGCGTGTTCTCCTGTTCTTTGCCTACAAGAAAAAGTAAAGGTTTTTTGGGAGTTTAGTCAAAAATATTTATGAATATTCTTTCAGGAATTAGGATAAAAATTAATAATTGTTAAACAGATTTTGTGGCTTAAATTGTCTTATCTTCACAATACGTTTTCGTATACATTTTCCTACCTTTTATAACTCCCTTTTTAAGCCAGGTGGCACCATCAATGTGGGTCCAGGGTATCACTTGCTTATTGCCAGGAGCCAGCCAAAGGCTCAGCATCGTCACCGAAACAGTATCCATATTTCCGTCCAAGGCAGGCATCAGAGTGCCCACCACCGAGGGGCTCAGAGCCCCATGGTAATAGTCATGGGCTCCATACAAGGCACTATATAGTCCCGTGGCCAGCATTCTTGTTGAGTCACAGCCAAATAGGAAGACCACACTGCGTACCCTAGCCCGGCAAATCAGGCGGGCATTCACATACTGCAGGCCAGAGCCATGGCCAGCATAGCTAAAAGAAAACTCAAAAACTAACTAAAACTAAAGTAAGAAATTTCCAACTTACACAAAGCAATCTGTCGGATAGGCTTGCTGGACCATCACCTTCTCGGTGGGCACGGTCTCGAAGAGATGCTGCCAGTCCGAGAGCCAGTACTCGAAGAAACTGCGCAGCCTGCGGCCAGAGTTCATTAGATCTCCATCTGGATTGATTACGCACATGCCCTTCTGGACGGTCGTTGTATAATAGCCATGCTTGATATCGGCTTTGTGATGCTGAAACAAACGCCAGAGGCAGTGCAGCGACTTGACCCGGCTGAACTCCTGGACTGTGAGCAGTTGCTCCCAATGAAAATGGTCCAAGCGCTTCAAAAATGTGAGAAATTAGCTAAAAATTTTAAGAAATCTAAAAGACTTACTTCATCCACCACAAGTATCGTGGGATATCTCTTGGCCACCAGCTTCTGGCGCTCCTCCAGCTGCTTCCAGTCGCTGGCAAAACCCTTGAGCATGTTAAACACCGCCTGGGTGCTCTTGTGGCGAGGGCATATCTCATGGCAAATGAGCTTGAGTTCTGCGGCGTCCAGTCGATTGGCGTGAAGAGCCGCCTGGGATAATATGACACGCTGGTTGTTGGTCCACTGGTGGGCCAGACAAAAGTCATCCACCAGATGGTTAATGATCTTGGTTTGCCTGTGCACAGCACTGCAGTCGTAGCGTTTGCCAAAGAACATGAACCTATAGGGGGCGAAGGAGTCCCTCAGGCCAGAGACAAGTTGCTGTTGAAGAGAAGAGGGATTTCATTTAATTTTAATGCTAATCTTTTGGTTAAATCTGAACTACTTACTGTTAAAAACACAGAAAAGGCATCGAGCTCCTCCCAGTACTTCTGCTTGGCCTCCTTGCTCTTCATATTCTGAATATCCACAGTGACCACTCGCCTGAATCTGTTCACCACCGTGCTGTACTCCCGAAAGAGTTTGGGCAAATTGCCACCCGCGAATCGCAGGCAAATGGGTCCCAGCTCGGGGCTGCGACAGTGGCGGAGCAGCGAGAGATATATGGCTCCAGCGCTGGACTGGATTTCGTTGAACACAGAATAGGTGGTGGCGGGATTGAAGCTCTTGCAGAGCTGCAGGACACACCACTCATCGGGCAGGCGTTGGCAAATGTTCCTGATGCGCTTGAGACCCTCCGCGGGCTGTTCGACATCCTCCAGGAAGTCCAGGTGTTCGAGGTTATATTTTGCCAGCTTTTGCGGCGGGTTTTCAAGCTCCTTTTTCTGCAAGTACTTGATTGTGTTTTGTAGGAATTTGTTGCTAGCAAAAAGGGTTTTTAATTAGTTTAGTTCTTTCAAGTTTCTATCAAGTTGAATACCTTTTAAAGTCTTTCTTTTCCTGTTGGGAGGCCACTTTGAGCAGCTGCTCTGTGGTGGGACGCTGCTTCTCCAGATCCTCCACCTCGGTGATGTAGCGCAGATCCGTGGACTGGAACTGGGCCCTAACCTGGTAGTAAATAGAGTGCTCTACATTGCCATTGCGGTACTCTTCTTCAGCGCACAGTAAATTATATTCTGCAAATCAAGAACACATGGAAATCTTTAACTGGCTGGAGTAGGGATAAAACCTTAATTTCCCCAACTAACCCTTGGCCACGGGGCCCACATCTTTGCTGGGATAGGTGGTCTGCTTCTGCACCTTGCCCCCGGACACCAGCATTTCCTATAGATTCGCTTTTCTTTTAATTGTTTACTTTTTAAACTGTGGCGGCGTCGTTTTTGTTTTTGTTTTTGTTTTTGTTTTTTTAACCTCCTTAAGCGATAACGATAGGCGACCAATCGAGTCAACTAGAGTTGCCATACTTTTTTTAAGATTTAACTCCACTGGTCCCACTTAAAAGACCTGTGATATTGATGTTGCCAGATGGGGCGAGAATATTTTAACTGGTGGTTGTCTTGGCTGAACGAAGGCTTCGTTAAATATTGAAACGGCGCAAGGACACTTATCCTGTCTTTCGCTCTCTCTGCTTCGTAGGCTCTCTCGTTGGCCACAGCGACGCTGACGGCGACTGCGACTGCTCGGCCGGCGTCAGCATCCTTTCTACTTATTAATTTTGATGTTGCTTTTCACTTTTACTTTGTGGCATGTGGAACGTGCGGCTCGAACTTTTCCCAGTGTTGGAAAATGGAGGGAGTCTGCCCCTAATTGGCATGCTCGGCAAAATAACGGCACCGACCCAGCCCCACCCACCACCCACTCTAACCTCCCCCTAGCCCCCCTAGTCCACCACCTTGGCATACCCCGTTATATTTTTGGCTGCATTATTGATGTCCTCTTAGCGCTCGGCACGTTCGTTGTCCTTTCCGCCTAGCAAATTATAACATTAATATTACATTAACACACACACACACACGCACACACACAGGCGCGTGCATTGGGGAGACATTAAAACTTTCGCAGCAGCGCGCACATGTAACATGAAATGGCCAAAAACAACAACCAGAGCCACCCCAGAAAAGGTATGTGTGTGTGTGGGTGTGCGTGCTGGTGTGTGTGTGTGTGGCACACATTCCAACAGTTGCAGCGCCGTCGCTGTCGCTGCCAGCGTCGCAGCCGGCGTCGCAGCATCCCTCTGCATGGCAGAGAGTCTCAAAACGAATTTCGAAGTCGACGTCGACGGTTGTGTCGCTTTTTTCCTGCTTGAAAATATATATAATAATAATAACCTAAACAAAATAACGCTTTTAACCATCAACCCAATAACCGAAAACCACAGAAATAACCAAATAAAAACCCAAAAAGCACAACCTAACCTTCCTTCATAAAAATCCAAGATATCCAAGAAAAAGTGTAGCATACTTTTGTGCCGCGTTGAAAAAGAAAAATATAACGCCCACAAGGCCAGATTCGAGTATGAATAAAACACGTTAAAAAAACATAAGAAACGGGCCAGAAAAACGACATTTAAGTAAATTAAGGTGTGGTGATTTATGCAACTTTTTTGAGGCACACACGCAGCAGCAGCAGCAGTAGCAGTAGCAGAAGCAGCCGCAGCAGCAGGCGAGAGCGTCGGCCAGAGAGGGGTCGAAAGGGGGGTCAAAGCCACTGCACATACCTCTAAGCTAAGCCCCACACACACATACACACACACACACACACACTTAGGGACAGAGGCGAAGAGGAGCCGAGAAGAGGGATACAAAATAAAGGATAACGACGGAGGAGGAAGAAGCAAGAAAGAAATCGAAATTAAAATATATGTTCGGGGGCACGCAGGCGAGAGAGAAAGGGGGGTGCAATTTTCGGCTGACGCTGTAACGCTCATCTCCTGCTCCACTTTGCTCTCTTTGGCCGCTCTTTCTCCGCTCTGCTCTGCTCCTCTCCCGCTTCGTCAAGTGAAAACATCTCGTTGGGGGCTTCGTCAAGTTTTGTAGGTATTTTGGCTACACGAAAATGTACACAGCGCCTTTATCCTGCTGCTTTTGTGGGGAAAAAACCGAAAAACTCGAATAGTTTCAAAATCGAAATTCCTCAAAAAACGCACCGCAAATTTCCCCAAAAATAAGTGAAAAGTGATCCTTGAATAGCATTCGAAATTGGTTTCCAAAATCGACGAAAGCACGCCTACGCTTTTTTTTCGGTGGGCTGCAAAAGGCGTTGCCAAAAAGGATAAAACAACAAGGCTCCAGCTAAAAGCCAAATCAATTCTTTATCCTAGGCTCTTCAACTAGAGAAAACAACAAATAAAAACCAAATCTCACCCGAGAAAATATCAACTGAAATTATACAAAAATTAATCATACGCCAAGTGAAAAACAGTTAAAAAAGAAACGAAAAAACAACGAAAATAAAGGACAAACAAAGGGATAGAAGCCTCCAGAGGAGGAGAAAAGGGAAAGGCAGCAGCATCAGCAAGAACATTCTGCTGCATAAATAATAATCTCGCCACACCGACGCGTATACGCCATATAGGCCAGGACATACCAGCAGGATATACCACACACACACACGCATACGACGGGCAGGACATGCTCCTGTTCTATTATTTAACTGCTTTCAACGTCAGCACGCCTTTCAACCCGACGAAAGTCGATTGAAAGCCGCCTTCAACGGCCCAGCATCCCTTGCTCCTTCGCCCAGAGACAGAGAGCGACAGCGAGAGCGAGAGAGAGGTCCTTTGTGGGCGAGTGTGTGTGTGTGTGTGTCTGTGTCTGTGTGACGACGTCAACGTCAATCCGCTCAATATTTATACATTGAACCGAGTCGAGCCTGGCCCACGAGCAGGACTCCTGACCGGATTCACAACGCAGACGCTCCTGGTCCTTCGCTGGTGCCCAAAATAAATAACATCTGACAGCTGCCCGAATCCTGAAAGCACTTAAAGGGCCGTCACAAAAAAGAAAAGGGGGAACACGAGGAAAAGAGAAAACGCGAATAGCGATACAATTTCCATAGGAAAACATCAACCAAACTGAACGCGATCTTAAGCACTCACAAACAAAACAATGGGCGCCAAGGAAAGTGTCGAGGCAGCCGCCAAAATGAACGCCGATGGCTGGGGCCATGTGGAGGTGTGTATTATCTATATATCTACTACATAAAAAAAAACTTAATTACCATCCATAAATTCCCCAAACAACATTAGCTATATGTTGTTGGCAAAACAAACGTTTTTAAACGAAATAGTATTTAAAAAGTCATAAAATCCGCCATATCTATGGTTCATTTTAGGGGAATAGAATTTGAGAAAATCTATTTTTTCTACACTCATAAAACATTTTTTTACAATTAGGAAATGTTTTTATGAATTTTATTCAAGGCACCGTAAAATCAAGACAAGTCATTATGAATACAGCTCATTTTTTAGGGTTCATTGTTCTTTTTTTGTTGTTTTTTTCTGATTGGCTTCATTTAGTTTCTTTCTTAATATAAGGGCAAACTGCACTTGATTTGCTGGTAAATTTAACATTAAAATCATAGGGAATCAGCCTTCAAAATCTCACTGCAAAAAATCGTTCGCGTATGCCCATATAATTCCCAACTGGTTCTACAGTGTAGTAGTGAGCACTTGTGGAGTTTTGGGGTTTAATTAAATAAGTGGCTGTGAGTTAGATTTGTGTGTCATTGTCTTATTCTTGTGAATTTTATTGAGTTTTCCGTTGGTGCTGCCGAGGCTTATGTTTTTGTAATGGGTTGAGGAACTGTTGAGTGTTCTGTTTAAGGTGTTCTAGGGTAAGTGGCTCAAGAAAATATTTTTTACATTTAAAAAATGTTCTCTCTTAAAATGTCAAGTAGCCCTAAAACTAATAGCAAACTTTCTAAGTGTAACAAAGGAGTGTAGGACTTACTGTAAAAATAATGTTATATATTCTTGGCCCTAAGAAAAGGTTGTTTATTTTATATTTTACATATTTGAAACTTTATATATTTAATATATATATTATATTTCAACAACCATTTAGAGATAAAACCATTAGTTCACGTTAGAAAGTATCTGTTTTTCGAAGGCATAACAAGTATAGTAATTCTTATATTATTTTGCTAAGATCAAGGCACTCAAAATTCAAGTTTTTTATCATATGATTATATTATAATATTAAAAAGACTAATCTCTAAAATCACTGCAAAAATATCAAAACAAATCTACTTTATTTAGTATTGTCTACAAAATTATTTATTAGTGCCTAAATAATGACTAAAAGCATAATAAAAGCAAACCGTTGCCAAAAAAGACATAACCTAAAGAAAATAATCATAAAAATTGTTATTTTAACAAGTGCCTGTGCTTCTACACCAGAAAGTATCCATAAAATGCCCTCTAATATTGTCAACAACTTGATGATCCCATTCGCCATGTCTCTCATCGCCCCCAATCTATGTGAGGCCTTTTCCGATCCCCAATGCATTTTCCGGCCAGAGCGACGAGAGTGAGGCTCTCCGCGTCTTTTGATTGATTTTAAAAATAAATTCGACAACAACACGTGCGCCAAAAGTCAGTCAGCACGCGAACAGAGAGAGAGAGAAGAGTCCCATTTCCCCCATTTTCCATGCTCCCCACTGCTGGATGCCCATTGAGGTACCGTTCCCATGATCCACTTGATGATCGCATGTTTCATGTGCTTCCCCAGCATATCTCTCTGGTGACCTGATCTCTTGAGCGACCACTGAGAGCTCCATGTGGGCGTCATGGTGGTGCTCTTGAGACGCCAAGAGATTGGAGATCGGAGAGCGAAAATGTCTGAGAGATGAAAATTCGTTTTGATTTCGATTTTCTTTCGTTAGTTGACTTCGCGACGTGCATTTGTGATGTTGTTTTGGCCTTTTTGAGTTCCGTTAACCGCAATTCGAGCCGGCAACTTCGTGAAACAGGTGTCTAGGCCGAGCGATGTAAACAAAAATAGCTATATAAATAAATTTACTATATATACTTATATATATATCTATTTTATAACGATCTAAATGTGTGCTAACAATGTGGCCAACATATGTGCCAGACTTTGATTATTTATAAAATTTAATCCGCATAAAAATAAATAGTTCTCCCATATCTCACCTCGGATTTGCATTGCATTCAGTGTTCGTGGAGGGAGGTGTCCAAGTAAATCATCAGTAAAATCTGATCTAAATCAAAATCAAAAGCAAAACTTCAAAGCACATTTTCCGCCTTACATCGTTATGCATCGCTTTTGTTTTTGACACCTACACACAGCCGCTTTTCTTTGCGGCAGCAGGGGGAAGTGGAAATGGAAGTGGAAATGTTGCTGCACCAGCGTTCGCACCTCTCGGTCTGGCTGGCTGGCTGGCTGCCTGGCTGGATGATGATAATAAACTGCGGCGTGGGTTGCTTCAACGCTTCAATCTGAGATCTGAGGCTTGCTGCGCAGCCTTCACCGAGTATCTGAACAATTTATTACGGCTTAAAGTTAACTAAAAACTGTGTTTATTACATGCCTGCCCACTGAGTTGTCCGCATTTCCTGGGACTAATCTTTATGGAGTTTACAGCTGGCACATATTTTTAAAAAATTTAAAGCAGCTCACAAAGAGATTAAAAAGTTGGAAATATGTATAATGGATATAAAATATATTTAAAAATATATAGGATTGAAATACTTACTTGCGGCTTTAATTAATTAATTTTATTAGAAGAAGACTTTGAAGATTGGATTAGATACAAGCAGGCTTGCTTATTTATTTAATTATTATGTTTATAAGAATATATTCGATTTAATGAAATACTTACTTGCGGCTTAAATAAATTAATATTATTATTTTTAAGCCTGGATACAAATTATTGGATATAAAATGTATTTAAGTATAGATTAATACTGTGCAGTTTGGTTGATATAAAAGGCTTGCCTATTAAGTTGCTTCTAAAATTATCAATATAATTATAACTACCTTTTACTGATCTTAGGACTCACCTGAATTCTAGTGCCCTTGACTTCCTTGAAATTAAAGTTAAATTAAAGAAAGATTATTCATAAAATAAATATATATTTAAAGACTAAATTAAGCTAACTAATTATTTATCTCTTTGGTTTCTTTTTCAGCGCGGAAGTCGCTACCACGGCCATCGGCACAACCAGCGATCTCAGTCGCTGAACCGCGGACAGGCGCTCTCGCAGGCGGACGTGAGCGGTATGTGGTGACATCGGGGTGCCTCTGGTAAAGGTAAGACATCCCTCTACTTACCCCCAAATTAGCCAGAAGTTAACATTTATTCCGATCTTCCACCCACAGGATCTGCGGCGAGCTGCGCCAACTGCGCCATGGGTAACAAACTGAGCTGCTCCTGTGCTCCGCTGATGCGCAAGGCCTATCGCTACGAGGATTCGCCCTGGCAGAGCTCCCGCCGTCGCGATGGCCATCTACTGAGGTGCGTCCGAGTGCTGAACTCTACTCCTTTCCGCCGACCCGACTGACTACAAATCGGATTTGTTTTTTGTTGTTGTTACGTTTGTCCCTTGACTGCCGAAACGGGGCTAAAAGCAAGCACCCACCGCCACTACCAACAACTGAACCACAAATGAATTCGCTCTTTCGATAACTTTTTTCCAAACCAACTAATTGTGTTCTTCTTCTGGTTTTTCTTTCTTTCACAAAAAAATGATTACTAAAATCGAAAAAAAAAAAATAAACACCTCAAAACCACACACAACAAATTGATGTCACAACAACTACAACTACAACCAAATGTATCCTGCTTCAACTTTCCTTCCTACCTACGACTGCAACAACTACAACTACAACAACAACCAACCAACTATAACAACAATGCGTTTCTTTGTTTTCCCAATTTTCCTCTCCAAAAACCAAACCAATTAACGTAAAAAAAAATCTATTGTTCGGTGCTCCAAATCCTAAAATTCAAATTGGATTTACAACAACTGCCAATCCATTGTTGAAACTTAATTAACCAACGATAGTTCGTTCAGGTTGTGGGCTGAGGTCTTCCATGTGTCCGCCAGTGGCGCCGGCACCGTCAAGTGGCAACAAGTGTCCGAGGATTTGGTTCCTGTGAACATCACCTGCATTCAGGACTCGCCCGAGTGCATCTTTCACATCACCGCGTACAACAGTCAGGTGGACAAGATACTCGATGTGAGACTTGTGCAGCCAGGTGAGTGCACATTGCTCCGACTCCAGCACCCAGCCCCCATCAATCCCGCTCCACCTGCTCCACCTCCTTTTAGGCACACGCATTGGCCAGGCCTCGGAGTGCTTTGTCTACTGGAAGGACCCCATGACCAACGACACTTGGGGCCTCAACTTCACGTCGCCCATCGATGCCAAACAGTTCCGCGAGTGCTGTGTAAGTATTCTCTTACGGTCTGGCCGCAAGCCCAGCCTTAAAAAAAGAAAAACATGCGACAAAGCGTCAAAAATATATTTGATATAAAAAAAAAAAAACAAAAAAACAGCCAAAGAAAAAACAAAATCAAAATTAAATTCAAACCAACCTCAACTGATACCGATACCGAAAACCTCAGCCACCCACCAACTAATACAGCAACACTAACAGAGGTCTGGCGGCGAGCTATAATCATGCCCGCCAGCTGGAGCACTCAGCTGAGCCACCACCACCATCCCCACCAGAACCAGTACCAAGTACCAAGTACCAAGTACCACCGAACCAAGTCAGAAACCAAAGAACCAACCACCCAAGCATATACACCCACATAACACTCACACACTCAGACCCAGTTCCAAGATGCTGGCGGTGGCGATGACTGGTGATAATGATGATGATGCCAATGATGCTTAGGGCCGAGAGCCAGTCGATGTTTGATTTGCATACACAAAACACACACACTTCTCCCTATCTGTGTACTCGAAAAACATCCATAATCAATCGCTGGGCTCGGTGCAGCCCAAGCACTCGACCAAATCTGAAGATGAAATCATAATTAAGCTCTTCATTCGCCGCTCACAGAGTCACGGTCACTGTCATTGTCACAGTCACACACAAAGTTTATGCCAGGGAAAGTAATGAGTTACTCGAAAAAAATTAAAAAAAAATTAATTCAGACTCAAGATTTTTCATATGAAATGTAAACAATTAAATTAAGTTAAATTTTTAAGTGAAAAAAATAATATTTAAATATATATTGCTGAATTTTCTTTTATAAAGTCATGATTTTACTATTTCTAAAAATTAGTAATAAGCTTAAATCACTTCTTAACACAGTAAATACATTTTTTAAATTATATTAATTAATTCAATGGGGAAAAAATAATTTTTAAATATGTATTGCTGAATATTCCCTTATAGTAAATTCATGATTTTGCATTTCTAAAAGTGAGGTACAACCGTAAAACCTTTCTTAATACAGTAAATAAATTTTCCAAGTTATATTAAATAATTAAATGGGGGAAAAAATAATATTTAAATGGGTATTGCTTAATTTTCACTTATCAATTAATGATTTTGAAAATTTTAATAACCTTAAATCACTTCAAAATACAGTAAATAATTCTCCCAAATTTTATTTGAAGATATTGAAGCTTTCCCAAGAGCTTAAAACTTACAAATACGAATTAGAAGCACTCTTAAGATCTTAAAATATGTTTAATAAACATTTCAAAGAGCTGATGGCTGCATCAAATTTCTTAAAATCAAAGCATAAACCGTCTCACCGTCATCGTCACTCGTCCTGCATCAACGAAACTCACAGAGACACGCACCAAAACATAACTCCTTCTTGTACTCGCTAATTAGTTGATAAAAACCTGACGATTTTATACAAATTGGTTCGCTGAAAATTGATAAGAATTATTGTTTCCAGTTTTGTTTTATTCTTTTTAGTTTACAAAATTCCATTGAGTTGTATGTGAATTTTTTGTTGGTTACTAGTTAAACCCTATGAAATTTGGCCAAGTAAAGTAATTGTAGAATAAATGTAGAGACACACTCACACACATCAAAACACACAGCACAAAAACCAAGACATGCACTGGGAGAAAAACAATCGAGGGAAAACTCATTAAGAAATAGTCAGAAATTGAGGAAAAAATGTGAGATATTTGTACTAGTTTTCTTGTAGTTTCTGTCCGTTATAAAGAATTTTATAAGCCTGTTTAATAACCCAAGACGTTGTAAATAATAACTAAAGTAAAGAAATCTAAAAATATTGTAAATAATAACCTCAGTTCTTGCTGTAACAAATTGTAAACTTAACTTAATTTCTGACCTGCCATTTCAAGAACCACACCTCAGACTGCAACTCGAACCCATCTATGTACACACGCCCACCATATGCCTATTAATATATAGACTCTAATATTATGTAGTCAAACATGCTCTGTCTGGACTAGCCAAGTCTAATAATTGTTTCGTTTTCTTTTCTTACTTTGCGCATCATTTGTTGCAGGTATCTTACATTGTAAAAAAATACGTTAGTATCGCTTCATATTATTTCTTCTCACAGTGTACACCCACACAGCCAACAACCAATTCCTGTCTTTTGAGAGAGAGCCAGAAAGATAAAGTTTACCTAAGTGTAGTTCCCCTCTAAGAATCTCTGTTTGTTCCATCCTCTGTTCCACTGTCACTGGGCATGAGTTTAAGATCCTTCCATAAGTGTCCACCGAAAACAACAAAATATATTACACCGAACACACACACACCGAACATAATGAGTGTCGTATTTGTTGTAACTTTTCTGCTCTATGTGTGTCCACCAATCCACTGCCACTATGAACCACCCAACCACCCCAGCTCCACCCTCACCTCACGGTGCTCACGGTGCTCACCTGGAGCTGCCGGTCCCAGGACTCATTTGTAAATGTGACTCATCCAAGTGCAAAGATGAACAGCGGAAACTATCCGATAAAACCGAACATCCGACACCGAACTCAGACAGACACACGACACACGCACCATACACACAACACACACACCACACACACCACACACACACACTAAAATTTGTTAAATGTATTTATATTATATATTCTTTCATTTCTTTTTCTCTCTTCTAATCATTTTTCGAAATCATTATCGAAACACGCCAAACTTAAAATACTGAAAAAATCCTTCGAAATATTTCATTTTTAATGCATTTCATTTCGTACTTCAATTCGAAACATTTTCAAAAACAACCGATACCTAAAAACCGACGGATATTTCTTTCGAAATTTATGCTAAAAAAATATATATATATATAAAACACAACAAACAAAACTCAACAACAACTCAACTTACAACAAACCAACAACCAAATAACCCCGAATAATAAACATTCTGAATGTACACCACGATTCTCTCTGAAATCTATTCTATATATGAACCCCGTTTTCCCCCCTCTTCGAAATGCTTTTATTATCTCTAACAATAATTTTATTTAACTCTAAATATATATTTATGTATGTATAAATATATTTTCAAATCGATTCGTTTGCATTTCACGTGTGCCATAAACCAAAATCGAAAACTAAACAAAATTTACGAAACAATTGAAAATATTCAATGTTAAATATTAAACGAATGTGTAAATTGAAATGAACTTAAAATTTAAATTGAACAAACGACAAATTCGATGTATGGAATAATGTATAAAAAATAACTATGGAATTGTACAAATGAAAATGCAAAAGAAAAACGCAAAACGCTTTAAAACAATCGCACGTATCCTCTACTACAATACCGTTACCTATCCCCTACAATCCGTCTCCGACGAGCCCTAATCCGATCCCGAACCCGACCCAGAACCCAATCTCCCTGCCAATCCCCTCCCACTCCCAGATCCCATGCCAGTGGGCGGTTTACGAATCGAAACAATTTTCAAAAATCAAAACCAGTATCACTCCAGAGAGAGCTAGAGTTAGACAGAGTCAGAGTCAGAGTTAGTGAAAGATATATTCTTGGAGCATCATTTATCGCCTCGAAGGCGGCTTCCATGGAGGTTTCTGAAACCAAATCGAATCCAAGCTAAAGGAACTTAGATATATATTCTATATATATGTATACCCAAGCCACGCACATGCTTACAATAAATTGTTAAGAGTTAACCCCCCAAAAGCCAAATCAAAATGGAATTCCAGAATCAAGTTTATATAATCAAAAGCAAATGTTAACGCTAGGCTAAGTCGATGGCTAAATAGAACCACTTGTTAACTTGCGCCGAGCGCTGTTAGAGGATAATTCGGAGATCCTAAATACAAAATAAATATGTAACTAAAACTATAACTAACCAAGAAAACGTTCGTTGTGTCCCCCACACACACTGCTACTCTACTGCTATCTAAACTCCGTATCCCTAACCGTATATGTACTTCTTATATCCGCTTTCACTATCTAGATATTGTAGAAAAAGGCTTTCAGCACTCAAAGTCAAGCTTCAATCTTAGAACTCTTCCTCCTGCACCTTCTAATTGTACCACTACTGCTGCTCTCGTAGACGTTCTCTAAGATATTTCAGAACACACAACTATCTAACACTGACACGCCAGTTTCGCCGGGCTGATCTCAGATCTCAGATCTCAAATCTCAGCCTGGGCCTGGGCTTCCAAATCTCCCCCGAGAGAGCTTCCATCTTAGGAGAGAGACAGTGAGAGAGAGATTGAGTAGAAAAGAGGAGAAACCGCACACACAGAACCTTGTTATCCCAATCAACTAACCTAATGATAGTGCGACGTTTTACAGTCGCCTTCTTTCAAATTTTCACGAAAGGCCTCGTCGTCGTACTCGCTGAAACTGGACCCCCCCGGCAAGGGCAAGGTGAAGGCCAAGCGAAAGCCGCTCAGCACTCCGGCGTCGCCGTCGCGCGTCCGCCAGGAGCCCCAGTGCACCTGCATGTCCGCGGAGCAGTATGCGCGCCTGCGAACCGATCCCCGTGTTAGAGGTGAGAACTAACTACAACTACAACTACAACAAAAGACCTACCAAAAACACACACACACACACAAGTCCAAGTTTTCCCAAAAGCAAAGCAAAGCCAAGTCCTGTGTGTAAGCAGGGCCGCCCCTTTGAAGCCTTTTTTCTTTTCCTTTGCCACTCGAAACTACTCCAAAATAAACTCCAGTACTCCGAGCTTAGCGACTAGGCGACCAGATCCACCGCATCCCCACCCATCAAAACTCACCGCCATCCTCGTTGCAGGTTCATCCACTTTGCCGCGAAACGTCGGCTCGCACAGGATCAGCGACCATGTCGATGGCCAGCAGCAGGTGGGCGGCGGCAAGGTGGTCAGCGCCGTGAGCAGCACCTCGCTCTACGACAATGTGGCCAGTGGCGGACCAGGAACAGCCCAGGGAGCCGGTAAGACCAGCAAGATCCCTAAGTGAATCTCTGCTAACCTCTTAATCTTCTCCTTAATCCTTAGAAACCCTGCCCCGCATGAAGGGCAGCCAGCAGGATAGACAGGATGTGAGCAATGCTGGGGTAAACACCAACACTCCGGGCGTGATTGTCACTGGAGTGGGCAATGTGGGCTCTGACATGTGTGGCCAGAATCATGTGGGCTCCCAGGTGGGCAGTGATGACCCTGCCTCGTGCCAAATGGACATGGATCTGTCCAAGAGCGAGGGCACACAGGCGGGCGGTGGCTTGCACCAGAGCGTGGGCACATGCACCTCCTCCTCCAAGGGTACAGGCACTCGCACCAAGGATTTTGGCGATGATATGGTTAGTTTATGTTTAAATCGGGAAATATGTACACAGAGGGAAAAAGTTGATTGAAAAATTAATGGATAAATTGGAAATTTAGTAGAATTTTTTAATATAAAGAAGACTGTTTTTAGTATCTGTTGAAGTTCTAAAAAATCAAAAAGAAAATTTGGTAAAAAATTCCTATGATATTATTGATTAGAAATTTCTTAAATTAAATTTAAAAATTATAAAATTATCTATATAAATTCCTAAACATGTTTCAAATTGTAGAACTTCTCAATCATCTTTTTCTCATTGTGTAAAAAGAATACCAAAGTCCGTAGTTATCATAACACAACTTACCTTCTAACAAGGCATTTGTGTGGCAGTTAGATTAGATTTTCAGCGGGAAATCATTTGAAAGCAAATTCTGTGAACATAATTCAAGACCCTCTATTACCTCCTCATCATTTTGAGGAAGCCAAACGAGCTATCCTCACACAATGTCCAAACCAAACCAAACCAAACGAAACGAAACTGTAGCCAATTTTCGCTCTTACTCCTCCACAGACACGCGACGGGCACTCGCACGACATGCACCAGCATAATGTAATCAACAACAATACCCGGCGGAAGACCAAGAGCACCGAGGACATGAACGTGGACACCAGCACCCTGAAGCGCATGCTGAAGCCGATGCCCAGCACCGAGTCGCCGGTGACCTCGCCCGAGATGGGCCGACGGCGCTACAACTACTACAACGCCAATGCGGCCCAGACCCTGGGCCATCCGCCGCACATGCACCAGCACGGCATGGGCATGGGCATGGGCATGGGCGGGGGCATGGGAGGAGGCGGCGGCGGCCATCACCTCATGAACAACAATACGATGGGCCGGGCTAGCAGTCAGTCGTCGCGCTTCTCCGGCTCGAGGTGGGTGTACGGGAGTTCAGTGTTTACTAGAAGAATTTGAATAGTCAAGCGGGTTAATTTTTTACAAAAAATTTGGTTCTTTGAAAGAATTTTATTTGAATTTATAAACCTGTTTTTGTTTATTTTTTAATATTATAATTAAATTAAAAAGAACGTTAGAAAAACATGAAAAACACTTGGAAACCCCGTATTCTGTACCCTTCAGTTCCCTCCAGCATAAATTTATTACCTTCTCCCCTTCAAAATATTTCTCAATAATAATTAAACCCCCTTTCGTTTAGGTCTTCCCATGAAATCGGACGCGGCTATCCGCCGCGCAATCTCTACCTGGAGCTGGAGCGGGAGCGGAGCTGCATCGAGGGCTCGCCGCCCTCGGACAATGTAATGTTCGACAACCAGTGCTACGCTACCACGCCCAGCTCAAGCAATGGCAACTCGGACCAGGATCAGTCCTATGGCCAGCAGCAGTCCTCGAGTCAGCAGCAGCAGCAGCAGCAACAGCACCAGCAGCATGGCCAGCATCAGCAGCATCCACAGCAGGGACCGCCGCAGCGGTCGTCGCGGCATCATCCGCAGCATCACCATCAGCAGGCTCCGAATGTTACCCCCACTCCGGGTAGCCCCACTTCGCGGCTGCTCCTGGAGTACGAGATGCATCTGAGGAACACTCTGGCCAAGGGCATGGACGCCGAGTCGTACAGCTTGCACACCTTCGAGGCGCTGCTCTCGCAGAGCATGGAGAATCTGGGTGAGTTGCTCAGTAGGTTCTCCCTTTTGGTTTAGGCCATGTTTTAGTTAACTTTTCATTTAACTTCCGTTCTCTCGTTGTTGTTGTAGCTGAGCGTTTCGTTTTCCTCTTTTCCGCTTCGCTTAATTGAATTTCTTTTTTAATTAGCTTTTGGGGTAGCGGAATTCCCTTTGAAAGAAAAGAGAAACGTTGTGTTCCACGGGTATATCAACCTGTCTGTCAGTCAGTCAATCGAACCCATGTCAGTGGCCTAATCAAGTCAGGTGTTTCACTCGGTGGTGGATTGGTGGATTGCCATTGCAAATGGGAATGGGTTGATAATCTGATTAAATGGGAGAATGAGAATGTTTAGCGGAAAAGGAATGTTGTAATTGAGGAGGATTGGTTAGGAAATGGGAATAAAATAAAGAATGCCTTTGGGGAAAGAGAAAACCAGTTTTCTGAGAGCCCAAAATGTGTTTATTTTATTCCTGAAAAATATAAATACATGAAAGTTAAAGCTAAACAATTTCCAGAGATTTAAAATCTATTAAAAGTATAAAATGAAATTAAATTTTATCATATTTGAAGAATATTTTTATGAACGGTTTGAAACGATTTTTAGATCCTAGTGATTTCTATACAATTTTCTATAAGGATCCTTGGCGGACTTATAATTTTTATACATATTTTCGGGCACACAGAAATTAATTAAATTAAATTAATAAATTAATTACTTATTAAATTGCATTAACTATAAGGAGAATATATACAACTTACAAAGTTCAAAATTTCCCAATGTATCTTAAAAGGTTTCCATCGCTTATCTATTTACTTTTCAAGAAGTCTAAGTGTGTAACAATAATTTCTTAAATTATACATGCAATGCCAATAATTTATTACTAATTTGCTTAACTCTTTGCTCTAATTTACGTTGCCATAATACTTAAATATATATATTTCTACCTAATATATACCTCTAATGAATACATACGTAAATGCTATCCACGTCACGCCATAAAATGCTCCATTATCCATTACTCTCCTCCCCATTGCCCACCGACACATCAACAACAAAATCAACAACCAACCAATCAACAACCAACAACAAATCAACAACACCTCCAACAACTAAATCAACACCAATTATCTCAACCAAACTCAACAACCATCATCAGAATTCGCTGAAAGCCTACCCGGATCGAACCAGCGCAGCCCATATCCACTTCGTAGGCGTAAGTAGTTCCATTCCAAGTCCGCACAATCTCTTCCAGATTCAATAATCCTGCTTATACTCACCCGATCTCGAACTCGACATCAACATCGACATCTATAACGATCTCGATCTTTGATGCGAATTGAATGAAGTTGCCTGCCTGTCTTAGCTTTTTGGAATGCCTTCAATTAGGATGAAATTTATGTATGTGTGAAACTAATCTTAGAATATTTTTGGTATATCTTTTCCTAGCCAATTCAAAATCTTCCACGTTGCCATTGCCGCCACACCGACCATTGTCCACGATTCGGGACAAGGAAAGGGATCGCGATCGCGATGGTTACTACAGCGATCGCAACGAGTTGATACGGGAAAGGGAGCGCGAACGAGATCGTGGCTATTTATCGGATCATAATGCCAGGTAAATAGTTGTTAATAAAATTGTAAGGGAATTTTAAGTTAATTTCCCTCAATCTCTTGTTAGTTTCTCCAATTCGCGTTGCGCCTCTTGCATTGGCGAATCGGCCCGGGCCCAGTGGTTCCGCCACTCGGATGGCTGGCGTTCCGGCAGCTCAACCATTGGCTCCGGTTCGGGTCACGGCATGATGGCCCAGCAGGTTCCTGGTTCCGGGCACAAGCGATCGCCCTGGGACTCGTTGCCATCCTTGCGGCAGGACAGCAGCCTCAATGATTCGGGCTACAAGAGTGCGCGTGCCGATTCACTAGAGCAACGGTGCGTATTAATAATGTTTATGAGTTGAAAAAAATAGGTTTGAAATTATTTTTAAAAGTATCTTAGAGTAAGTCAAACATTAAAATTGATTAATAAATTAAATTTATTAATTAAAATAACATTTTTCCTTGACATACTTTTGGGTATTTGTTCACTAAATCTCAAAAAATGAATTATTGAATATAAATATTATATTTACATTTTCTAAAACGCATTTTTTTCAGCGCCGAATTCATACGTCAAGATAGTTTGCGATCGGAGTATTTGAGTGATCGCGAGTCACGCTACGGAATTGTTCAACAGGCTTCCATTGAGAGCACCGATTCGAGGATGTGCTATTTGACTTCATCAGAGGTGAGTTTCCTTCGATGAAGGCTATTTTTTAATGTAGTTTTAATACTTAATGTGTGTATGTGAAATTTGATTTTGTGAAAATGTTAGAGATAAATGGAAAGGATCGTACTTTATTTATGATTTCATTTGTGAATGAATGGAAAGGGTTTAATTTAAATTGTGACTTTGCTATTATTAATTTAAATATAATTAATATTAAATATTTTCTACTAAAAACTCGAATTGCTCAGATTGCTGGTATAAACTTTATTTTTAAAGGAAAATTTGAATTTACTTAGAAATTTATATATTCACTATAAATAAAATTAAGAACAATTGTTCAAAACCACTTTAAATAAATCCATTTTAACTAAAGTTTAAAGTTTAAAATTCTAGTAGAAATATTTTGTAATATGACAATGCCATATTATATAATATTTGTAAATTGATTCATAATGTAAATTTATTAATCGAATTATTATAATTTTTCCCAAATTCTATTTTAAAAAGATCTTATTTTATATTCCGAATTCTATGAATTTATCTTAAACTTGGAGTCACGTTTTACTCTGGCACCTGAAGAAAATGTCAAATAAAACTTAAAATGAGTTATGTCTTATAAATATTTAATAGCTAGAAAAGAAAAATTGTAATCCCCGGCTGCTGGCCTCTCCCACATAAATATAACATTACCCACCTTTGGGTAAACTTCCACATTCCACATTCCTCAGTGCTCAGTCAAAATGGACTCTCCCGCAATATGTAATTTTCCCCCACTCACCGTTTTTCCCCTTCTCTGCCATCGAGAATGCAATTTCTTTAGCCGAATGTTCGGCATCCGTCATAAGCCAGCATCCGACATCAATTGCTTTGCTCGCATCCAAATTCAAATTCTCGTTTGTGGGCGGGTACCACCGCCACATCCTCTACATCTCCGTGTTCTCCGTGCTCCGTGCTCCGTGCCCTCTGACCCCTGTGCTATTTATAGAGACCCAACTGGGTCAACAGTGGCAACAGTAGCTGTAACAGTAACAGCCGCAACTCCTCTACCTTTTAAATGTTACGCTCAAGCCGCTGTTAGTTGAGCAGGCTTCTTTGATGGCACACACACTACACCTGCCTTGCGTGTATGTATTTAAATATATATATATATAGAGGGGCACACGGTGTACACATAAATATATGCCTCTTATATATATATTTGCTTATTCAAAGCCCCCGATATGAGAAGGGAAAGTCAACTGCAACATAAATGATATTTTTAGTTGCAGCCCCAAAGCTGACCCAGTTTACGTTGATTAAAAACAAACTGCCATACACACACACACAGGCACACTCACTCGAACACCTAAGAGCAAAGCGAGAGCGAGCATAGAGATGTAAGGACTTTCTCCCGCAACTCCCCGGGATGATGATAGATGGCATTGCCACTGATGACTACGACTATGATGATGATGACGATGATAGAGCTTTCCGCTGGATGACGCCTCCTCCTCTGGCGTGGGCGTGGCACTTGCATATTAATTGGCCACTCAAGGAATTTGTCTAGTTAGTGCCAAATTTATATGTCGCCTTGACACTAATGAGCCCTGCAACTTTACTCCTATTCCCGCTGCCCCGGCCCGGGTGCCTTGCATCATTGGTCTTGGCTTGGGGGATGTGCGCGGAGGCGGATGAGCGATTTCCATTGTTACACTGACATACAAATGGGAGAGCAAAAGAAAGCAAGTCCCGGCTTCAGACGCTGCTTACAGACTCTCTCTGGTTGTGGCTCTCTCTCTGAATGTAAATTCCCTCTCTCCGCCAGATGGCCTTTTCCAGCTTTTTTGCAGCGGCGCATGCGCTCTGGCTGCTCGCTCTTGGCTGCCTTCCAGCTGCCCTTCCAGCAGCTGCCACTGCTACAGCGAAAGCTTCTCTTCGTCTGACTCGGTCGCTTTCGCATGGTATTCTCTAATTTTCTCGGCTTTCCTCGGCAATTTCCCAGCCGCCGTACGCTCCGCTCCGCATTTTCCGCTGTCATTGCTGCTCTGCTCCGTTGCTGTTTTGCTGTTTTGCTGGCGCAGCGCTAACTTTTGCTCTGTCGTTTTATAATCAACCGAAATTCGGTGTGGTGTTGTTGATGTGTATGGATGGGTGTGTGTGTGTGTGCGAGCGACGTGCGTGTGTGTGGGTGCGCGTGCCAGATTTGCAACTAACGAAAATATTGCAATAAATAAAGTTGCGGACTCGAAGCGGAGTGCTGCCTGTCACAGCCGCCGCCGCCGTCGACGAAGCGATGGAAAATTGTGTATAAAAAATTGTTTTAAAATTCAGCGAGCAAAGTGAGCCCGCAGTAACTGCAAAAATTCTCTCGCAAAGCGTGTGTGGATGTGCGCCGCTCGAAAGTATGCAACGCGAGGAAAAATTCGCTTTATTGCAATTTTGTAGAACGTGAAAGACAGGCAAGCGAAAAGCAGCCAGCAGCAGCAGCAGCAGAAGCCTCCTAAGGCAACAACAAAAGCAGCAGCAGCATCAGCAACAAACTCAACGCGACAATAATAATAACAATAAAAGAAGGAGCCGAGCTACAAGCACGTTAAGCAAGTAAATGTCAATAAAGAGTGTATGTGTGTGTCAGTGTTTTATGTGCCTGTGTGTCAAGCTGCGATTAAGCATTTTGTTAATCTCCCCTAAGACCAGCTCAAGCAGCTCGCTTTTCCCAAAATGAAAACCCCAGCAGCTCATTTGTTTTCACATGATACTTTGGTGGCAATAAAAATAAAACCAGCCGCAAAGGCACACGCACACGCACACGGCACACAGTGCGTATGCGTAATATTGTGGCGTATGCGTGATGTGAGCACAAATCTCAGCCTAATGCAGCTCTGTTCAGGCCCAAACAATTAGGCCCGGTAGCCGACACCGACACTATTGGTAGTATCGACACACACACACACACACTCACGCACAAAAAACTAAGCACAAAGAACTGTGGCCAAGATGGAAAATAGAGCAAAAAGTGGTCAATTCCAAATGCGATTAAGCGCTGAAGCCACGTTTTCTTCGTTGCCGTCACGTGTGCGTGTGTGTATAATGCAAGTGTGTGCTTGTGTGTTGTGTTTTGATAAGCACAGTCCCGAGTTTTGTGTGTGAGTGTTTGTGGCCGCCGGCTTGGTTGTTGAGTGTGTGTGTGTGTGTGTGTGTGGTGTGGTCTTTCTATGGCTGCCCCATTGATAAATAACGATGATGATAATGGTAATGATGAAGCCATTAGATAAATTGTATGGAAATGTGCTCGAGGAAAGAGTTGGTTGTGCCAAAAAGGCTTACTATTCCTCACTACTATTCCCCATTGAATCGCATTTCGAATGCTAAGCCGGCGGAAGCCCTGGCCATTAGTCCTGCCTTTGCTCCGAGGCACGTTTCTGTGCTAGCCAGGCTCTACTGTATCGGGGGTGCTGAGCAAACAGGGCTAAAAGTGCTGGGCTATGTTTGAATAATGTAAATCGCCTGCCTGCTGCCAGAGCCTTAACATGCCGCTGAAAGCTTCGCGAAAGCTCTGCTGTTAAGTGACCGAGGACTGAGGGCAGGGAACGGGAACGGGGCAAAAACAGGATGCTGGCTGCGTCCTTTGAGGGGGACTTAAAAGCTTTGCGCTGTCCACAGGATGTGGTGCGGGGGTCGCTACCGATGCCGCCGCCGCCGCCGCCGCCACTGTTAAGCTCCTTTTGAGCCCCTGTAATGGGAGATCCTTGTTCGCTGGTATGGGGGCCGGAGTTTCGTGCCAGTTGATGAATTTTCAAGAGGATTCGCCTCGGCTCCGGCCGCCCCTCTTCCCCCTTTTAATTGTGCATTTTTGATACAATTTGCGTGTGCCCACTTCATCAATGACATGATGGCCAGCGTCATCATTACCAGCTGAAATATTGAGCAGGCAACGGCCACGAGATGATTGCTTTTCCAGGCATTTTTCCACTGGTTTGGCCGGGCTCTGGTCAGGTCTGGTCTGGTTTGGTCCTTCAGTTGGTCCATTCAGTCGAAAATAGTTTTTCTGCTGATAATATAATTTGACTAAACTGTCAGCTCATTGTGTGCATTCAACAATTTTTCACCAACTTTTTATGACACTTTGGCAGGCACAACTTTTTTCCATCCATTTCCCCCTTTAGCTTTCCTTCTTTTTTTCGATTTTTTTTCGGGTTGAATTGAATGATAAAGTTTTGGGGGAGCTGCCAGCAACGGGTATTGATTACAACTTTTGCATTTGGCATTCAGCTCGATTGGCTTAATGAGCTTGCATAATTTAAAGTACTTAAATATTAACAATATTGACATTCGCTTTATTTGCATTTATCCTGGGGGAGGGCCGGAAACGGACGAGTCCCCGGGCAGCTCGCGGCCATCGAAATGATCAATCAAATTGATTAATTACCCCCCATGAAGCAACACCAAATTGAACACATTTTAAATGCGTGGCAAGACATTAATTTATGCGACTTTGTGGTTTTTCTGACTGATAACCGAAGGGAGCTGCCCAAAGAAAAACCTGAAAAAAAGGAAGAAAGCAAAGGAGGATGACATTCATTAGGCTAAGAACAGCTATCGAAAAAAGGACCTGCGAGGGAGATTTAGAAAGGAAAACAGAAAAAAACACTGTGTAAACACATAAGCCACTTTGGCCAGTTTAGGATTCAGCCCGCATTCTCGCTCTCTCTGCTCATTAGCATTGCCTTCTTATCGGAGATGACTGCTCGGGGAATTCCCTTTTTAATTTTGTTTAATTTTCATTTTCGCACCTTTTTTCGTGTCGCTGCTCCACCCCCCACCCACCGTTGGCACATTTCCACCCGCTGATATCATTAGGGCAAATTGATGAGCGCGCTGCCAAACAGCTGAGGCCATGCCACGCAAAAAAACAAAAGCTAAAAACTTTTTACAGTCCCTCCCCCCCACCACCCCATTCCCCTCAGGTGTGTGTTTGTGGGTGTGAGTGCAAAGGAAGAGGCTGCGGGGGATTCCCCGTGCAACGCTAAATCATTTGGCACAGAGCATTTCAAGCAAATTGACGCAGAGCAGAGCAGGCCAAAGGATAAAGAAGAGCGTGGAAAAGTTACTCGGAAAAAAGGGCCCACACTATGGAAAAATTAAACCTTAAAATTTAGAAATTTTTAGCGCTTTATCTTGAATTTATTATATATTAAAAAAAAATAATTGTATAACATTTTTGTTGAGAAATAAAATTAAAGATAAAAAGCGACAAATATTATCTTAGAACCTCTAAAAAAAAAACAAAATAAATAAACAGGAAATTATATCAGGCAGTAATAGTAAATTTCTACCTAAAGTTTTAATTACATTTGTTTATTTAATAAGTAAAAAGTAACATTTAGAATATTGTTTTACTCCAAATATATTTGTTCGATTTCCAAGTAGAATTTCTGTGTAAAAAAGACCAGAAATTGTTTTATCTTTTATTTCATAAAAATAATCTTATACATTTACCCAATTCCCAAAATTTAAAAACCAGTTTGTTAGGTTCCGAAAATATATTTAAAGAATTCATAAATATATTCTGAGAATTCCTACCCTTTTTTGCTAAGTGCAACCAAGAAACAGAGATGTTCAGACGTGGAAATTACAATTTGGCTGAAGACGCAACCTCCAAACCCCTTTCACTCCCCGCTGCTATACCCACCAGCACGCTTGACATTCCATTGACATTTCAATAAGTGAAGAAACTAATTTTTGTATTACAAGCTTCTCGGGGAAAAAGTTTCGCATCTTCAAACTATGGCAAAGACGAAAAAAAAAGAAGGGCAGAAGGAAGGCGGCGAAAAACTGCAATATTAATTTGCAGCGAGTGCATTACGGCGGAAGGGGAAGGACGTGGCAGGAGGCCCTGAAGGGGGTACTGAATTAGAGAGAAGGTGAGGTTCGGGGGCGGCAGCCAGTAGTCTCTTCTGCTGCTGTCAGCGAAAGTTGGACGTGGACAGTTGGCCAAAGTATTTGACACAAAAATAACAGTTTTCTTATTTGCCGCTGACCAACGAACTGAGTTTTTCCTCATTTCTTCATCTAGACCGGTTTTTTTTTTTAGTTTTTGCCACGTATTTCTGGTGCAAAGTTTGGAACTAAGTTCCATCCTCTTTTGCTTGGTTTTTTTCTTCTCCTCAATAGTTGGACAGCAGCTCTGATACTCGTTGCGAGAGAGAGTGGGCTGTCAGCTAAAGTTTGCACTCACGCACATATGAGATCCTTTTTCATATATTCCTATTTACGCCCGATATTGGATTGGAAGTAATACGTGGTGGGGATATATTACCTATTAGATAAAGACAATTAAAAAATGATTTGTAGACTTGGGTAATTTTTGTAAAAAGTTAAGTAGTCAAAACTAAGTTACTAAATGTTTAATTGTAATAAATACCAATATTTCATTCAATTCCATACTATTAGACAGTTTTTTTAGGGTTTTCTAAATATTTGACTACTTTATGTTTTGGTTCTTCGAGCATTACCTTTTTCTATATTAAATTTAATACCTTTACCAACAATTTTGCTTCTTAAAATCATTTTTTGTAAATTTGAAAATTCCAACTTTTCCATTTTTCTTTGGCTCTCGATAACAATATCCTGAGAAGATAACAGAAATGACAAAGCGGATCCTTGGCCACACACTATATGTCATATCTGTCATGAAGTGTGGATATAAACTGCAGCTCGCGTCTGTTCAGTTTAATTTCATCCTTTTTTCCTGCCATCTTCTCTGCCAAGTGACATTATGAAATGCTAAAAGCCTTGAGCCAAAACTTGTCCCAAGTACGAGTAAGGGCTTGGGTTCTTCGGTTTAACCCAGAAAATCCTATGGGGGGAAGGAAAATGGGAGCTGCCTTGAATTCATTTTCATTTTTCGATAATTCTTTTGGCTGCTGCGGCCGCATGTGGGTGTGTTCGAGTAACACATGGCCAAGTGCCCCGAGTGCCGAGTTCCGAATGTCGAATGTCCACAGCCCACAGTCCGAGGGAGTGGCCCCTTTATATCCCTTTTGCGGTGGCCAAAAGCTGATCAGAGAGCATCCCAATGCCCAGCCAATGCAGGCTTATGATGTTTAAGCGCATTTTCCCCGAGCAAAACCGAAATAATAAATGGATTCCTTTAAGTCATCCCCTTTGCTGGCCCGAGTAGCGGTGCTCATTAATTGCCCCTGGCTACCGGGATATTGGATACCTGGATACATGGATACCAGGATAACTGGATGCATGGATACCTGGTTGTCTCCGGCTACTTGGGCATAATTTAGGGTCTCTCAACGACTCGATGAGATGCACTCGAAGCCCGGGCGCCTCTGAAAGGGATTTAAAAACACTTACACAACTTTCCACTCACAGTCCTCTCGCCTTAAGTACGCCCGAGAAGTTTCAAGCCCGGCAAATGAAAGAAAAAGCATCCGAGTGCAGAAAAAAGTAAACTTTGCACATCCTTCAAAAGGAGTTGGAAGTACAACTCCGGCGCTTTTCTTCGTTGGCCGTTTGCAAATTTCTGAAAAATGTATAACGCGGTATATCCACAGGACATTCATACACTAACTGTTTAAAGGATATCAAGAGATCTTTTATTGTCGTAAATTATATTTGGTTTTTGCTCTTCTAAAAGCTTGGAATTTTATCTAAAAAATGTTGAAATAAATTCTGAAACCTTTTTGGGATTTTTATTTAAAGATTTATTAAATAATGTAGTAAAAACGAACTCAAATATTTCATTTTGCTTTAGTCAAGGGAATATTATAAGTCAGACTTGGTGCAATAACTAAGATGAACACTTATTTAAAGCTTCAACTAGTCTACTCTCAATTTCCCATCAAAGAAACTATATTAATTCATATTTCTTTATAGCATTAACAGTGTTTTCAGTTTGTCATATTTGAGATTTCTGTGAAAAATCCCTTATACAAAGACTTGACTTAAATGAAAACCAATGACGCGGGAAAGGAAATCGTGAAGGGGAAGATTTCTCATTTCAGCACTTTAATCGAGAAATACATATAAAATAAAAATGAGAAACAAACTGAGAAATTCTGAGAAAGAAATGAAAACCACGTAAGATGATATCTCGGGAAGGCAGGTTAAAAAAAAAACATCAATGAGCAGACGTGGGAGGAGAGGGGGTTGCCAGGAAGAGTCCTGAAATTGGGCAGGAGGAAATAGCACTTTTGCACGCACACACACATGGCTCTCTCTCTCAAGTGCAAATCAAGTTAACCGAATAAAAAGCCGCTTCCTGGCTGCCATTTGGCTTGTTTCGGCAGGTTTTCGCCTCCGTTCGCCTCTTGATTTCTTCCTTCCTGCTGGGGAACAGGTCCTGAAATGGCAAACGATGTCGTTCCGTTACGTTTTCTTTCTCGTTTCGTTTCGTTTGCGTTTGCGTTTGCCTCCATGTCAAAAGATTATACTCGCGCAGTCATAAAAAATAATAAAATGTGCAAAAAACGCACAACTACCGACCGTGGGGTTTTGGGTTGTGAGCTGGTGGTGTATGGCAACACATGAGCGCACACGCAGGCCCTTTACCCTCTCCCCTTTGACATCCCCCCGCACGCATTTCTTTGTGTGTAACATGTAAATGTCGTTTCGGCATTCGCGCATTTTAAGCCGCCATCCCACAACTGCTCAGCACCTCACAACTCACCTGGCACACACTCAAAGAAATTTAGGCATTATTTTCCATATTAAAACCTTGAAAAACTAGTCCTTAAATGTATCTAAAATTCGGACAAAGTGGTTACCTTTTTTAATAACCTTAAACAGCATAATATTAATTTAATCAAAAGGAACAAATACCTTAAGAAGACAACAGTTTTGCCTTGTGCACCTGAGCAGGTGTCGGCAGAAGGGTGAAAGCCGGTAGAAGGGCAGAAGGACAGAAGCTGGAAATGCGACCTTCTTCACCTCGACAGCTTCGACAGCGGCAGCAGTTTCTCAGGCCTCATTTTGGCACCTCGACAGCTCTTTCCCCCCTCTCTCCCCCGTTTGCTACCCGTAATTGGCATGTGTTCAGCATTTTGTGCGCTTTTCGCACAGTTCGCAGAAATGCCACGCCCCACGCCCCATCCCATGACCCATCCCATCGTCATTTCCGCTTCCGTTACCCGCTCCCCGCTCAGATTACCTGGCCGGCAATGGGGCTAAAGATATGAATATAATTAAATGTTACAACTACATATTTGCATCTTTTATAAAGCGATGTTTTCCCGTGCTCAGCCTTTAAGTGGCGGAAGGGGGATGGCTGGGCCCTTTTTGGGGGAATATGGCGAATATCCTTTGAGGTGTTTATGGCCGGATTGGTGGGGTGGGGGTGAGGCAGCCCAGGGGGAATGAAGCCATCAACTAAATTGGCCGCGTCCCCGTCACAAATCTCAAAGAAGAGGGGCCTAAAACTTGAATTCCATTTAGCTTTGCTGTTATTGTCGCTGGTCAACAATTAAGGACAATGACAGCGGCAGATTAGGTCCTTAAGTTGAGAAATTAAGTTGAAATTGAAATGCCCCAGATTGAGTTGTCCCCTGAAAAGTTCTTAATGAGGAAAGCGAGCGAAGAGCGCGTGATTGCTGGAGGAAAACTCAAATAAAAACTATGGAAAATATTTAATGGATAATTTTTTGAAGGAAAGAAAAAGGAAAAAATATGAAAAACGAAACCAGAAAGATATATGGGTCTTAATGGTGCTCAACATTTAAACTGTAATAACCCTCAATTAATAAACTCGACTTGTAATTTGGCTTGCTACATTTTTAATTAAATTATTGTCGGAGATTTTGTAAGAAGCTTGGAAAGAAAATAGTTGGGGTTTAAAAGCTAATCAATTTCTATTTGATTTAAATGTAAATATTAAATATAATTGTAGGCAAATTTCATACCAGCAGATAAGTTTTGTATTTTTTATAGGTTTTCTAATTTATTAATATTTAAAATATAACTTAATATTTATTTTTTATTAAAAAAATATAATTTTAAACTTCATCCTAAAACTTAAATGCTTTCTTATTCTTATCAAGTAATTTCTAGCAATAAAATCAAATAAAAGAAAATAAAGTTAAACGAAAAAATGTTTTCCAATTTTGTTTCCTCGAATCCGTATATCCTTCCCTACATATGCAAATTATCCTGCCTATAAGGATCTGCCAATTAAAAATTGCCTACTTTTTGGGCCTGCTAAAAACTGCGGCAATTGTCGCCCTAGAAAATGCAATTTGCATAACTTTATGGTCGACATCAAAATGCAATTTATCCGCATTGAAGATAGGCAAAGGATGTGTATACATTGTATGTGCGTTTGTGTGTGTCTGCATGTGTATTCCTTTTTGTGTATGACTTTTCACCTAAATTATTGATATCAATATTTATATGCAAACACTAACAATTCTCGATTTCTTCTTTTCATTTTTGCCATTGCAGGTAAGCCAATACTCTTCATTTGCTCTCCTTGTCCCCTTGTCCATGTCGTTGGTGGTAAGTAAACGATAAATTTATAGAGCGCAAAACTAGTACAAAAGGAAAATTGTATACATTTTATGAGCAAACATGAAAATGTTGCTAATTTATAGCTGGCAATCTCAGCAGGCAGTGAAACGGCCAAGGGAAAACTCTGCCCCGCCGACACCTCAATGTGGAGCCAATAACAAAGTTATATAAATGTGCCACAGCCCTGTGTCTGCGCGTGTGTGTGCGAGTGTGCTTTGCAGGAGATTCTATATCCTATGTGTGTGTGTGTTTGTGAGAGAGGCGGATATCCGCATGCAAGCCATAACTCAATAAACCATTGTCCACAGCCAAAGAGGAAGACGCAAAAAGAATATAAAACAAAGGCAAAACTAAAACCAAGGCAGGCCAGGACATGGACGTAGCCAAGAAGGGGGAGCCCACAGCAGTCAGAGATACAATCGAAATGCAGTAACTAGCAACCAGTCAGGAGGGGATCCGCCAAGGGGTTTTCATGGGAGTCGAACTGCCACTGGCCGCCCAGAGATTAGAAATGTAAACAAAGCCAAGGAGAGTCGTCGACAATTCTCCTCTTGAAGCGGGACTGTGCACTGGGGGAAAAATCGAAGACCAAACTAGAAACCTTTATCATTAAAAAGGTTTTAAATAGGCTTTATTTTATAATGAAATTATTCATAATAATTAAGTTCTTGCTTCCGCTTAAGCACCTTTAAGGAACTTATTTCCTGAACAGCTTGAAAGTCTCCTTGGTGGAGAGTTTTTTTTGTTTCTCTGTAAAGGATTCTAGGGAGTGGAAAGCGGCAAAGGACAAAAGCAGGCCAGGCGACGGGGTGGCAAAAGAAATAAACATTAACTGTAATTTAGTGGGGCATTGTGCTTAAGCGTCCAGTCTCGGATTCAGATTCCTATTCGGTTTCGCATTCGGTTTGTGCCACAGCAGCAGCAGCAGCAGCAGCTCCTTCTCTCCAATGGCTGTCTCCCTCTGAAATTATGGGCCCATTGTGCAGTGGCCAGCAGTCACGCCTCTGTCGTCCCCCTAGCTCCTCCTCGTCCCCCCCCCCTAGACCCTTTCACTCCAGTTTCAAGTTGCACGAGGCATTTCGTGCTGGTCAAAACGCGGCAGGGAATCATCATCAGCATGGGGATGCTGCCTGGCGAATCCTGCCCAGAAGGCCTGTCAGTGGAGAGCAATTGTTATTTGCCTGCCGAGGCGGGGAGCCGAAGCAGCAGCCTCCAGCTTTAGTTTCATAGACAAGTTCTCAGTTTTCGCATTGCCAACAATTAGATGGCAGCAGCTGGAGAGCCGCAGGCAGCCAGCACTTGGCGAAAATGTATCCCATGTATAAATATATATATATCTAAATGGCAAATATAAATCCAATCAATCAGCAGGCCGCCATTTCGCTCAGTGTGAAATGCCTTTCTGGATGCGGCTAGAAAATAAGTGGAAAACTAACAGAGTCCAGGCATAGTTCAAATACGAAATAACAACGCTGGCAAACTCAACAATAATCGACAACAATAAAAAAGAAGCATATTGTTGGGGCCAGGGAAATGGAAATGGACTCAGAATGAGGCTGAGACTGGGCAGAGGCAGAGGGACTAGAGCTCAGACCGAGAATGGGACTCGGTAAATGGTAAATGGGATGCGGCGGATGCCAAGTTGCCTAGTTGAGCCCTCCAAGAATTTATCGAAATGAAATTGCGACCTTTTTATGAATATTGCATGCGAAATGAAGAGCAGCGACCCCGCCGCAGCCAAAGAGCATTAAAAAGGTTAATCAAAGCGGGTAAAAGAGCAAGAAAAAAATAAAAAAAAATAAAATACATAGATGGCGGAATAATGGCCGCGTGTATAAAAGGGAAATTTAAACCAAATTGTTGCCAGTCATATTTTGTGATTTCTGCTTTTGCACCATCATTCCGGCTGGCAATTTCTAGGCAATTAGCTGGGGTTAAGGCAGAGAGAGAGAGAGACCCGGCGCCCCGAGGTGCCACTGGGAATTTAACCCATCTCCGCGAAGCGACGCGACGCTACTCAAAACAGCCTCCGGCCATAACATGGCTTTATTTGGCTTATAAATTGTTACCAGCCCCGGCCCAGGCTCATGAACTTTCCTCATAATTCAACACCTCCAACAAAATTAATAAAAATAAAAAGCCAGCCAGGGGGAGAGCAGAGCGAGAAACAAAACAAAAACCAAACAAAACAAAAGTACAACGAAAACGAGAAAACCTGAAAACCTTTTTCAAATTAAACTTTTTCCAGCCCTGCTCGGGTTCTCTCTAGCTCTCTGTCTGTCTGTCTCTCCCTCTCTATCTGGTGACCACTTGATGATGCCGCCCTACGGTTCAGCCGGAAAATCCAGAGTCGGCGGCACTGATAGCCATCCAGAGGGTCCCTTATTCCCCCCCGCCGACGACATAGCTTTATTGCAGCTAAACAATTTTCATAGGCTATCAGCGCGGCGGTGTTGGTAACTTTTTCCTCGAGTGCAGCAACAAATTAAATTTGCGCTGGTAATTGGATTTCAAAACACTTCGCCCGTCCAGACTTCAGAGTCAGAATCTGTGTGTGTCGGTCGCTCGCCTGTCGGCTGTCGGCTGTCGGTTGTCGGCTGTATTTAATGCCGCCAACAGCCGCAAGGAAGCTTTTCCACAGCGGCCGGGGAGCTGGCTGCTCTGCTCCTGGCTGGATTTTTGATAGAGCTTTGGCCTAGAAACAGAGAGTCCGAGTTCGGGTCCAAAAAAAAAAGAAAGAAACACAAAGCTGAACAAAAAAAAGAGGAAAAACATCGTGCGAGGACGAGGGCGGCTAACAAATTTTAGCGGCGCATCAAGTAAACAAAATGAACTGACATAAAACCAAATTGAAGCGGCAATGTCAACAGTTTGATAATTATGAAAGGTGTGAGAAATCGAAGGAAGAGTCCAATAGACAGGGAAAAATTCTTTAAAATTTTAGAGGAACTGATTAATATTTGTTTACTAATTTTACAAATTATCAAATGAGCTTAAGAACTTTCTTCAAAAAGATAAAAATACTTAATTCACATTTTCAGCTTGTATTAAAAATTTATAAAAAATATAAAACAGTGCTCTTAACTATAATAACTTTTCAGTAAATACTTCTTTAGTTAACCCATAAATCTATAAATTTACCAAAACAAATCTCAATTAATTTCTGTCCATTCAAAAAGCAACTTTACTTGTTTATGTGGGGCCGCCAGGTGACGGAAATTAAGCAACAAACGACAGAACCTAAGACCGGAAATTATAAAAATGTTCAAATGCAGATTTCCTGCGGTAACTGAATTTGATTGGAAATGGCAGAGGGGTGTGTGTCGGCCCCCAAGTCACTCAAAATTTAATGGAAATTCTGTCAGAGGGATGGCCCTCCTCTGGTTATCATTTTCCAAATCATTTGAGCTGTTACCGAAAAACAATTTCAATATTTTTTTGTTTGCCAAAACAAATCATGGAAAGTTTAATTACATTTACACAAGTGCTGGGAAATTCAATGCCAAATGCGTTGGATAAAATGGGGAAAGCCATTAAATAATCTCACCTACAGCAGCGGCGGGACGAGTAAAACCAGAGAAAGAAAATTCATTTTTCAAATCCCAATCACAGTTATTAAATCTTTGCTATATGGTTATGGTTATTGTTGTGATTTGATTTTATGGTAATGGCCGAAGTGAGAGACAAACAGAGAGAGAGAGCGAGTCGGAGCGAGAAGCAGGAGCTTTTCCGAGGCTGCTCTTTGCGCCAACTAAAAGAGAAGGTCCTTCGTGCGCTCTGTTATTGTAGTTTCCAAGCCATCCTCCAGCCTCGGTCTTGTTGCTGTTGTTTCTGCCATTTGCGCGCGCTCGGAAAAGAGGGAAAACAAAAAAAAAAGAAAAAAGGAAAAAAATGAAGCAAGGAAAACGGCCTAAAATGGTTTACTGACGTCATAAAAGTGACTTTTCTTATCTGGCAGCGTATCTGCAAGCGAAATGGATGCCGTTGTGTGAGTGCGTTCGTTTGGTCTAAATTTAAATGTCGCTGGCAGAGCGGCAATCCTTCAGTCCTGTCACTGACGTCGCATAAAAGGAAAATAATTATATTTAAAGGCAATTTGGGTGGCTGTGCCGCAGTCCCCATCTACACCCAGCTACATCCTCATCTGCATCCTCATCCCCATCCTCGGATTCCGTTTCAGCGCTTCAGCATCAGCTGCAGTGTCCTTGACCGAGTTTATGTAGATTTGCAAGACTTTACACTGCGTGTGTGCCAGTGCTTTCCTTTTTACACAACTACATCCACATAAATATATATATATATATTATATATATGGGTATTTGTATAATATTTAGCAGTCGGCGCCCGCTCACATCTCATTATTAACATATTTCGAGCTATTTTCTTATGGCATTGCCACTGCTACTTCTGCTACAGCCAACGCTGCGTATGCGTTATATTTAACGATTCGTTCGTGTCTATGTCTGTATTGGTATGTGTGTGTGTGTGTTTGCGTTCGCTTTTGCGTTTGTGTGTGGGCGTGGCCCGCCATGTGACTTATTTGAGCGTGTTTAAGCATTTGTGCCGCCACTGTGATTGCCTATGTAGTACAACCCTAGTAGGCCCTACTCTGCCACTGCTGTTGTTTTGTGCTGGGCGACATTTGAGTTTTGAGGTGTTGACTTTATGGGCCCATTTGAGGCGCAGATTTAACGCCTGTCTGGATTTATGACTCTGGCAACAGAGTTGGCGAAAAATACAGCCCACAAGGCACACATAATTAACTTGCCAACTATGATGATAAACGTAATTAAGTTTACCTCGTGATAATCTAATATTGTGGCACACACATTCATCCCATTCAATCAACTGCAAAATGCACACACACAGAATGAGAGACTGAGAGATGATTATGGCGACAAAGCGGCTACAAATTAATCCAAAAACTTGGTCATTTCATTATTATCCATTCTCCTGCCTTTCCCCGAGAGAACAACAATGGAACCAACAATGTCTCCTCGAGCGTCGCCGCTCCTCCAAGTTGTAGGAAAATAAATTATGCTTACGATTTGTAAAAGCTTTAATACGCCCCAGAGCCAAATCCTGAGTGCACACAGCACCGGGAGCAGCCAGCTGGAGCGGCATCAGGAGCCAGGACACTGTGAGAAATTAAGTAGATTTTAAGGGGATCACAAAACGAATTTCTAATAGGGATAAATTAAAGAAAGAAGGTATTTTAAATGACTTAATTAAGAACTAAAAATGATCCTTGCTAGCCTGAAGCTTTACCTAAATCTGTGCTTTAAAAAAATTCCAGCTGTAAATATTTCACTTTACTAAAACTCTCCATCTTAGAGAAAACTCTAATTCAAGAGAGATTTAAAAAAAATTTAATCAGCTCTTAGCTCCCCTAGTTTAGCCCAACTGCAGCCCCTAAGCTCTAATTTCCTTGATAGCCGGCAGCCCAAGGAGTTAGCCTGGGCCACTTTGCGTATACAGTAGAATCCGGCTATAACGACTCCGCTTATAGCGTCCGTCCGGTTATTACGACG
>JAEIIJ010002436.1:0-24846 GCA_018904815.1 Drosophila ogumai
TTCTTTATAAAATTCAATTGTAATATTATTTGAAATTGTATATTATTTGATTTAATTCCAATTTAAACCCAGTTTTTTCTCTACTTTTCGCTGCCTGTTGTTACTGCGACTCTTTCGATGCCTTGCACTCCTCGTTTGGCCAATAAATAATTTGAAAATAACAAAATAACAGAGTGAAAAACAAAGGACATGCCGCCAAACGTCACCCCGGGGGTTGAGCACCCACCTCCAATTCCTGCTGCATCCCTTGCTGTACCCATAGATGCATCGATAGCAACCCTCCACCCCCCTTTCCAGCATGCATGTGAATTATGCATGTGTGTAAGTACGAGGATGTGCCGGGGGTTTCCCCCTTCTTCCGCTGCAGGGGGACCATAAATTGTACAACTAAATACAATTTATTTCTCGTCGTCGCCGGGACACCCATGACCCTTCGAAGGCGGCGTTATTTATTCCCAGCTCTTAGCATTTTTCCAGTTGTTTTTTCTTTATTTCTTTGGTTTTCCCTGAAAGCCGTACATCTTCGATACAATAGTTATGCGGTTTTAAATAGTTTTCGAAATGCAATTGCAGTTGTCTGCAATGATTGTGGCTGCTAAGACAGCCGGAAAATGGAAAATCAGGGAGTTGAGTTGAATGTAATGTATTTTTAAATTAAGTGATTTAAGTTAATTTATTTATTTTAAATCATTTTAAATAAAAACACATTTTTTACACACCCTAAAAAAAAAAATTTCTAATTTTTAAGAATTTATTTAGTTTGACGTATGAAAATTTAAAGAATTTCAAAAATGAAATCCAAATTCTCATAATGTTATGTTATGTTAAAATTTTCTCTTCTGTTAAATATTTTTAACATCCCATGTTAAGTCTCTTTTTCGTTCTATTAAGTTAACAGCTCTTTGCTATTTTAACCGTTTCGTTGTTCAAACTGTCCTACTGTTAGTTTCCTCTCCAGTCTGTAAATGTATCTTTATCCACCGGATACGTTTTTATGGCGCTGTTAGAGCCGGCTTGTATGGCAAGTCACCCCTTATGTTGTTTAACAGCAGATGTTAAAGAAAGCGGAAAGCGGATAAATGTTATAATTAAGATTTTGTAATTTATGAGTTTAAAGGGATTTATTCTATGCTTAGAGCCTAAATGAAAACATGTGTTTTATATATTTATATTTAATTCAGGAATTTAAAAAACACGAAAATTTATGGAATTTAAAGCCAATTTTTAAAGAATGTTCTCTAACAAATTTGTATATAATTTTAAAATTTTTTAAAAATTTGCAAAAATTACTTTACTCTAAATTTGTTGTTTTTAAGTTTTGTTTTCTATTTATTGTAAATTTTTTTAATGGAAATTTGTTATTAATGCAAACAATTGTTTAATTAATATATTTTATTTAATGTTTTTTTTCTTCCCTTAAGTTGTTCAGAAATTTTTTCAATTTCTGATGTTTGATTTTCTTCTATATTTTCCCTTAGTAGTTAACCATTTTCCGGCTAACAGAAAACTGTTGCATTTGGTACCCCCGTCACCACCACCTTGGCTCTTGAAAAGTAACCATTAACTGCGACTGCCAACAACTCAATTGCCAAGAACCAAACGTTGTCCTGCTGTTGCTGCTGCCTTTACGGTTTCTGTTCCTGTAACGAACTCACCACTCGCAGGACTCACAGGACTCGGACCGCACTCGGAGCGTACTCGGAGATCCCTTGACTTCGCGTGGTCCTGGTCTCGTATATAACAACGAGTGCGCCAACTGGCCGACGCCAGTCTTCGTTTTGCCTCCGAGTCGTGCGGTCAGCAGCTGGAACTGGGTAACAGGGATTTTTGTCAACCTGGCCAAGCAGGCAGGTCGCGATGCGACGCCTCAGACTGCACTCCGCCTCGCTCTAGTACATCTTACATATATCTCCCACTCGATAGCGGGATATACATATAGCAAAGACTATATATTTAAATTTATCCAATAGGATAATGGCCCGAGATCATCGCTTTCGACCGTGTCGGCTTTAAAATTGGGTCTCTTAAAGCGACTTTCGTGCGCTCGTTTTACGTTTCTCGTTTTCCGTTTTTGTTTTCGTGTCGCGCGTATACGCGTGTGTGTCGCAGTATCTGTGTGTGTCTTGTGTTTGTGTGTGTGTGCGGGCGGTCGGTGTGTGCGTGCACTGTGGCCGCTCTCGGGGCAAAATCGGGATACATTTCCTGGTGGCTGCATGGAGCCAGGAGCCAGGAGCCAGCATCGGGGCGACATATAGCAGGCAAGTCCCGTGAAAACCCCCGAAAAGAAGAACCCAAAAAAAAAAAAAATTCCAAGAAAGAGGAGACAATCCCTGCGGTCTCTGCGGAAAATCGCAATGCATTTCGTGCCAGTCTCAAAGTCATCTTCTCCTGGCGGTGACATCTCCTCTCCCCCTTGTTTGGCTAACTTTCCCCTGACTTTTCGTGTTTTTTTTCCGGGCTTTATATGCTGGGTGATGACTCCTGCTCTCGAGGTTTCATCTATTTGTTACACAGTTTCCGGTTGGGAAAACTCTGGGAAAGCTTTAATTTTGTCGTAACTTGTTGTTCGAGGCTTTGGGAGATAATGTGAGGGAAAAAAAGTGAAGTAATTTCAGGGATTTTAGCAGGAAAACTAGGGCTTACAGAGAGTTTTTTATATTTTAAAATATAAAACTATGTTTTTATGTTTTAGAAATAATGTAAAAATAAAATACAAAGAGAAAACAATAGGTTGTAATATTATTATTAAGGAATAATAGACCTTCATTAGTTCTTATCTCAATTTCTATCCTCTAAAAATCTTAAAGATTTCTCATATTTTTCTTATAGTTTCATAAATAAACTAAAACTAAATTTTATACTGTAAACTCAAACATTTAACCAAGCAAAAACCACTTAAATTTTCCCAGAAATCTATTTTAAAGCCCATTAAACATTTTGACGAGTCAATTATCAAGGCAAAAACCCTATTATTTTCTTTTGTGAAATCTTTTAATAGTCAATTTGGGCAGACATAATGGAATTTGTGTATTTAATGCATTCTCTTTTCCTCTGCAGCATCAATTATTTATTTATGTGTGTGCAATTTTTAGCAGGAAAACTCTCTCTCTGGCCACCTTGTTTTTCCACGTTTCCACCGCAAATATTTCCTTTACGCTTCAAGTGGTGCGTGTTCCGAGTTTACGGAATTTGCCATGCAAATGTTCCACAATTGAAATTAGATTTCGTCGTTCTGTGAATGTGAATTGTGAACTGTGTGTGAGTTCCAGAAATCCAAAATCGGTATATGGGGTTAAGGTTAACAGCAGCGGCGCGGATTTTGTTATTGTTTTCCTAGGCTTCCCGCCACTCCATCACTTCCTTTTTGCCAAGCGGATCTGCCATATGCGGCAGCCGCAAAACTTTTGAATTTTTAAGTGGCAATCCGTGTAGCCGCCGCCGCTTCCTGCCTGTATTTGTATCTGTGTATCTGTATCTGAACCCGCAGCAGCTGTAGCTGTAGCTGTAGCTGTATCCTTCGGAGTCAGCCAGTCAGCTGGGCCCAAAAAGAAAGGCAGGAGCCAGCAAGCAGATTGTAGACATAACTTTTTTGTTTAAGCCCTCAGCCTTGGTGGTATTTATTTAATTTTTAATTCCACAGAGAAAGAAAATCATTAAGTACGTTTAATGCCAGTTAAATTTAAGTCGGATTTAAATGGCTAAGACTCAAGTGGAGGTTGGATTTAAGAGGAAATAAGGAAAATAAATGCAGAATGTTAGGTGTTTTTTGGTAAGCAGGGTTTATTTTTGGGTATTTTTAAAAGAAGAAAATCATATTTGATTTATTTTTAATATACATATATAGATTTAATAAATACATAAAAATGGTTTCGCATTCATTTTCCTTAAAAAAAAACCTTTTCAAAAGTAAGCCTAAGCTGATTTGATTTATTTATAAATGAATATATATATACATATTTATTAAACAAAAAATCCCAGCTTTAGTTTTTTTCAAATTTCAGCTTATTCAGCTTTTATTTAAATTTATTTCCTCCACGTTTTTCTATTAGTTCTGTCAACACAAAATTCGTATCACAAAACGGGAAATTAAAACACTTATCTAAGCCATAAAATATTTACCCAAAAATAACGTGGAAATATTTCCTTGCTTCTTTTGAATTTAAAGTAGCATTTTTTCGGTGTAGAAAAACTTAAATTAAATTTGTGTGCTCCGCAAGTGCCAATAATGAGTCCAAATTCCTGTGTAATCTAGCTTTTTGGGCGAAATAATCCCAGAATAACCCCCAGAAAGTTGAATATATGTGAGTGAGTGAGTGAATGAGGAGTGAGTGCGGACACTGGCGACATGCAAATTAGTTTGCTGGCAAATGAATAAAGTGAATTGAATAAGTAGAGAATTATTGTGTGGAATGTGTTGGAATTCAATTAGCAGCAGGACTCTGCTTTAGCTCGCTTTACGCCCTGAAAAGTGCAAAGTTTTAGCTTAGAAAACTTTTTCCCTTTTTTTGGTGACTGAAAATCCCATAAATAAATTATTTCCATGTAATACACTTGGGCAATAATTAAGCAAGTGAGAGATTTTGTGGAAGATTTGAATAAATTTAGCAGGGGAAAAATACAGGCCTGGGCTCATCAATTATTGTGAGGGATTAGGCAGTTTTTCTTTTAAGGAAAAGCTGAGCAATTAAGTTGAAATAAGAGAATAAAAAGGAAATTCTTTAAACTTACCAAAAGATTTCATGTAAAGCCAAATTTTGTTAATTAACTCTTGATTTTCTTGATAAATCTGAAAGAAAGATATAAAAATTATAAATTAAACAAAGAATAAGGAGTATAATTTGTAAATAATAATTATTTTCAAGGTCTCAAGTCTCTATGAAAGCTCTTTGCTTTATAGTCCAAATTATAAACCCCATTTCCAGCAATCTTCTCTTGAATTTCCCAAGCTAATATGGCTCAATTAGTAGCATAATTTCGGAATTAAAGTGCCACAGTTAGTCCCAATGCACCAATCATTTTCTTCGATTTCAAATTGTGCTGGAAAATACCTCAGAAATGTGGTAAATACAAAATTACAGGCAGCAGCAGACAGCAAGTTCAATGTGGAACTTTCGATTTTGGACCAGTTTACGATTTTCGTTCGTATCGATGGGAAGGAAGAGAGCATCGTCAGCTCATTCCTAGTTGCTGCAAGTTGGTAGTAAAAGTGCAACTTTGTCTGCAGCTGCAGTAAATATGCAAAACTCCTGCTACACAGGGTCCTGGGTCCTTTCCAGCATTTGCTTTTTTGAAGGAGGAAGGGGACGGGCAGGGGCAGGCCACAGCAGCTGTTGTTCTAGGTTCACACACACGCCCCCGAAACTAACCCACACCCCCGTTCCCTGACCACTGTGGAGACTTTCAAGTGTGCTCGGGATCTGCGCGTTATGCAAAACTAACTTTTTCCATTATTTTCTGTGTGTTGCCGCCGCCGCTACTGCTGCTGCTGCTGCTTGTGGTTTTTATTTATGGTCTATTTTTGTTTTCATTTTTTTGGTTAGTTACCCCAGCAGCCCCTGGCACCCTTTCCCCATGTAAATAAAAGCCAACTGCAAAGTTTTGACAACGCTTCTCGGGTTGTGCAGCAGAGGCAGCAGCAGCCGCCGCCGATGCCGCCTCCGAAAATTGGGTCGGCAAAAGCGAAATTTATGTCGCAGCCGCGTGCAAAGTGACAGCGAACAAATTGCCGCGACACAGACACTGAAACAAGCAGACTTTCACACCAAGTTTATGCTATGTAATTTGAGAATTACTAAAAACACAAAACTATACAAAAAACCACAACGAAATCGGGAATTTTTAAAGAAGAAAAAAGTTATTTTCTTAAGTAGAGCATCTTTTTTAGTGAAAATATTATACAAATTGTGAAATCTTAATTACCATCGATTACTTATGAACAAGAAATTTATAGCATATTTCAAGTGATATAATATTATATAATAACTAAGTAGGAATAAAAAAGTTGCAACACAAGTATTTAATTTTGTTTTCTTATAAGTTCCAATATATATACAGTATATTTTTGGGTCACATTAATATTTATTTGTATATTATTATTTATTGTTTAGCTAATTAATTGCTTAAAAACTAATATTTTCATTTAATATTTAAAGTACAAGATTAGCATACTTTTTAACATCATTTAAAGTGATTTCACTGAAGAATTGATTTCTATTAAAGAGGTGTCCAAAAGTATAAAAAAAGGTTTAATGATTTTCTTACTATTGTTGTTCAAAATATTTGTTGTCAGTTTTAAAACCTTATATATTTATTATTTATTTTTCTTTTTGTTCTTTTAAGATTTAAACTAAAATTATTTGAATTTTTCTTCTAAATACAGGTTTTAAAAATCAAATTTTAACATTTTGAGGCATCTTTTGGATTATTATTATGTTTCTAAATTGCAACATTTTCTAAATTTTAACTGCATTTTATTAAATTTTTATTTATTTAAAAACAATTGTTTTTATAAACCTTGAAATCCTGAAAGACCTTACAACAAGCCACGTAAAATGCTGCCAAAAGTTTCGCTAATCAAGTGACACAACACAAGAGAAGGAAAACAGAAAGCGAGGGGTTTTTAGGGGCTCAGGAAAATTTGTTCCTAGAAAATCGCTGTTCCCAAAAATACCAGAGAAGCTAATTTTTTGGATTTTCAGAAAATCTCTGTCTAAATGCGGCCAGAAAGTTGTTCGAGGCAACTTTGAATTATTGATAAAATACTTTGACAGGGTGTGTGTGAGTGTGTATGTGTGTGTGTGCTCGTAGTTTTCCATTTTCCGCCCAGACAAACAAATTTCCAACTCGCATGCACACACAACTTATTTGATGCACTTCAATTCGTAGCCGGAGAGACAAATCCTGGAAAGGAAAAGAAAAAGGGAGCGGGGACGACATTGATAAATGTTATTTTGGCCAACTTATTTCGGTTGCTTTTGGGAGCGAAAATTCCACACAGAAACACACAGAGAAGTGCTTTAGTTTAAAGAAAATATACAAATCGGAGAGAACTTTGGAAAACCATAAATGCAGGTCACACGGAAGCCTGAAATAGTATCCATCTGGCGAATGCTAAACTTTCTAATTAAATTCGATGCTGGGCTTTCCTTGAGTTATTAAAAATATATTAAAAATGCTTTCGAAAGCGGTGGCAGGGCGGAAAGTGTTAAGCGCAAGCGGTTACCAGCATTTGTTGCTGTTTGTCGCAAAGTTTGCCGTTTCCCGCCGCCACAAATTTGAAGTCCTTGCTCTTGGTCTTGCCCGCCTTTCCACCACCTTGGCATCCTTTTCTTCTGACCATCTTTGTTTGCTGCCGGAAACTTTGCCGACGTCGACGGCGACTCCTGGCGATTGTGGCAGGCGGTGCTCCTGGCCAGCTGCTTCTTGTTCCTTGCTGCAGTCTGCAGTTTGCAGGCCGTGATTGTCGTCCTCTCTTTCTGTCTCTTTGTGTGTGTGTGTGTGTGTGTGTGTGTGTGTGTTTGTGTAAGTGTGTGTGTAAGTGTGTGCTTGCTGCTGGCCCTTAATTTGCTGGGCCAACTTTGTCTAATCAGTGTGCCGGCAGCTGCTGGCAGCTTCCTTTCGGATTGCGTATACGCACTGTTGGTCTAGAGAAGCTCTAGGGAAGTCACAGGCTTCCCGCTTAAAATTCAATCAAAAATAGGTAGTTTTTTTATATATATCTGTGTCTTTTGGTGACTTGGATCTTAAAGGATACAGAGGGTGGATTTATAGAATTTTGGCATAAGTTTGTTGTATAATATTATTAAGCCTTCTGCAGCATATAAATTCTTTATCAAGTTTTTTTCGAGGGAATTTTTATATGAATTAAATATATACAGAATAAGTGCCAACGTTTTGTACACATTTTAGTAAAATTAAAATGAAAAACAAGAAAGTTACAATACATCTAACGTGCTACCTATTTCCCTTTTCTTAATTTTTCATGGGGATTTAAGGGTTTTAGGATGTTCTTATAAGGTTCTCTACCCATCTTACGAAAAATAAAACCTCTTATCCATATCGCACTCTCTTCCTTTATAATTTATAGTTCCCGAAAGGTTTTTAGAACCCTGGTTTCAGCTTCCTTACTTGTTCTCCCAACTTGCAACCTCGTTTCCAACTCCTAACAAAAACTAATGGCCAGCGAATGATAGTGAATCGAATGGCAACGCCCACGCAAATAGATCGTCCACACGGCGTATGTGTGATATGTGTAATTTGTACTTTATTCCCTGTTCCATTACCAATACCCCTTGACCCGCTCTCTCTCTCCTCCCTCTACCTTTAGCATACTTAAAGCCAAAGCAATTACACTGAAATGAGCTAATAATATTCAATTTCAATGCCTCCCCCTACCCCACCCTCGATCAGCATTTTGTCCAAATGTCAAACAGAACCAGCAAGAACAACAACTACAACACTAGATGTCAAACTGTCACAGGGCCAGACGACGAACCGTCAGACAAAGAGACGCGGGGTGTGGTTGTACCAATGGGTCATGTGTCAATGGCTGGCACTTCACGGGGGAAAAACCCTGGTTGCATTGTGGGAACCAGTGCAACTGTGCCGCTTGAAACGTGAAAAATTACAAGAGGAAAAACGAACGAAAACGTTAATAGAATAGCAGCCAATGGTGGGGCGCGGGCAAGGAGAGTCATGGAAATCACTCAATTGGACGGCTAACTGACAGCCACACATTATCAAATATTAATGAAGGGGGAAGTGGGATATATATAGAGGTGGGCTTTGGGCTCGCTGGCTCATTGAAGCCGTTTTGGAGGAGCCTTGAGAGCTGGGGGCGAACTTTGACACCAACGCCCCCCTCAAAAAGTCACAGAAGGAGGGACACCCTCGAAAATTTTACAACCAGAAACATCTGCTTCAGGGTTCCACATCACATGACTAGCTATAAACAGGCAGAGCTTGCTGCGTCACTGGAGCAGGAGCAGGAGCAGGAGCTGGGTCTCATTTATAATTCAGCAAAGTAAAACATTGAAGTAATGAAATTACACCAGAAGAATTTGTCGGCCAGCCAGACGACACATTTGCCTTGGTGGAAATATGAGCGGCGAATAAATAAAAATTTAATGAAAGCACGTATACGCCGGGTGGGCCGCTGCCCCTTTTGACAAAACATTTTGTGTATGGGGTGGGATAGGGGGAAAAATGCAAATAATTGAATTTCTGTCAACGAAATTAAATTACGCCTACCCTAAGCGCGCCTAGCCCTTTAAAGCCTCATGTCCATACCGTCTGCATAATGCATTTTAAATTGCGCATAATTAAAATAAATGCAACAAATGATTTAAATTTATTATAATGCCAGCAGCAAAGCGACACTATATGTAATATATGTGTGTGTGTGTGTGTGTGTGTGTGTATATGTTTGGATGAATGGCAGATATATACAATAAAAGTTAATGACAATGCATAAAAGTTCATTACTGCCAGACGCACACGGGAAATGGAAAATGGGGTGGCACAGAGATATGCCGCAATTGTGCAGCTCAGAGTCTGATATAACAGGGGAAAAATAATAATAATAATAGTAATAATAATAGTAAAACGACAAGCAATCAAAGGACACACACACAGGTTGCACAACCGACAACTGACCACTAATTAACCTAATTTCTAGACAACAATTGCTGGGAAAACCTTCATTTCCGATAAAGTCCATAGATTTGGACAATGGCCATTTATTTTTATAATTTGTTTTTTTTTTTTTTTGGTAATTATTTCAATATCAATTCAACACAAAACTTTCAATAAACCGTAATTATCGACGAATGTAGATCAAATAATCACGTTTTAGTTGCCGCCAAACAACAACAACAACAACTGGAAATTAATTAGGGAAAATAACAAAAATGGGAATTATTATCCAGACACACACTTACACACACATCCTGTATTTGTAATTGGACTTAAAACGCCAAATAGCCGGCTGTCATCGATATAAATTGAACAGTTTTATGTGCCCGAAATATTTATTAGCTATATATATACATATTTATCATAATTAAAGATATACCACATGCTCCCAACTAACTAAATATTTTCTATATATTTTGCAGCTGGCTCTCCCAAGGATTTAAGCACATAAAACACAGCAAATAAAATCACATAAAATGCTGGAAAATCTGCAGAATGCATTGAACGAAAACAACAACAAAGGCAGACAACTCGCAAACATTCAATATTTAAACTAAAAACCAAATTCGTTTAAATTCAAAGTCGAGTTTTGAGTCATCCAAGTCCTGTTAAGGAAACTCTGTCCAGGAATGGAACCCTGGCTCGGTGGCGGCGAGGCCTGGCTGAGGCTGCGGCTGAGGATGCATAAATCAAAGTGAGTTTAAACTGCCTTTAGCTTGTTCTTTCAGCTCTTCGAAATCAAATTCATTTCCCACTTGTTCTTCTGATTGTTAAATTTAGCTCAAGTTTTTTTTTTTTCAATAAATTCCATGAACAATGAAAGTTATTTTTGCTGCTTAGCTATTTATATATTTATAATTTTCCAAGAAGAGCCTCACTGTATTTCTGCGACACTCCCTCGACCATGAGAGAAGCTAAAAAGCCTGGAAGAGAGTGAGTGACGAGGGTTACAGGGCATTAAAAACGAGTACAAAACCGATACAAAAAAAGGTCTTTTTGGTATATATTTATATATATACCCTTGGCATATTTTATTGCCTTCGATTTGGGCCCACAGAGACGGCTTTAATGGTGGAAATTCTTATAATTAAGCCAGGACTCGTTGCAAAAGTGGCTGTCAAAAGAATTTCATAAATGAAAAGCCATAAAAGTGCGACCGAGAGACCCGAGAGAAAAATCAATGCCGATGCCACAGCTGTGGGCTGCCATTACTAAGCTGAGGACATGACCAGCATCAATAAGTTTGGGACAAGCAGCTGCTGCTGTTTCCTAGAAGGAATTTATTGACACACACACACACACTAGGAGACCCTGGGGGGGGGGGGAAGGTCCTTCGATAATCACTGCGGCAACGTGAAGAGAAACCCCGAGAATTTCAAGAGAAATCGAAATGGACGCAGTGCAAATTCGAGGTTAATGCACAAATAAATCTGCCACAAATTGTAAGCCATCAAAAATCAGGTCTTATATATATATATTTAGTATATATAAAAGAGTAGCGGGAGGAACTGCTGCTGCCTGATGGCACAAAAATAATAATTATTAACGCTCAACTGCGTGGCAATCAACAACATTTTATCTGGCGCTGCCAAACCAGTTTTCCAACTTTTGCCGCAGAGTTTGTGTCTCAGTTTCAGTTTCAGCTTCAGCTATACAGTTCCTGTTTCGGTTTCGGTTTCGGTTTCGGTTTCGGGGGGTTTTTTTCTCGCTTCCCTCCGATATCGTGAGCCTGCTAACTTCCGATTTCCGGCGTGCGCCCGTGATTGAGCGCCGCTTTATTTCCTGCGAGGCGGCGCCATCGAGGACCACAAGGACTGTCCTCCTGTCCTCCTGCGACGCCTGTTTGACTTCTGATAAACTTATTATACACTCTTAGAGGCCGAAGGCAGGCGGGTTGCTGGGGAGAGGGTTGGCACTTGTTAGGCTTGCCTTTGCCTATTTCAAGTCCTTTAAAGTTCGGTCGCCTGTCATCCCCCCGAAATAAAAAGTAAATAAAACGAGGTGAGGTGGGGCGACACAACCCACTTTCGGCACAGAGGATATGTTTACGTAACAGCCTTTTGATCGGCTTCCCCTAATGGGTACTTTTAACGTAAATCGACCTAATCTGTGGTTTAAAGGCAAGGGTTAGAAAAAAACTTGTTTTTTTAAGCAAAAATTTAAATTTTATATTTTGGTGTCTTTAGGAAATGCACTTAAAATTATACAATATTACTAAGCTAATAGATATGAAGGAGTTTTTAATAAGATTTAGAAGAGATTTACAGGACATTTTGTTAAAGAATATATAGAAATTTCTAAATGGAGGTTTCTATAATTTTGTAGTAAATTATTGTCAGGGTATTATTATTATTTTAAATTGTAAGTTTATTTAAAACGATAAATCCTAGTTTTGTTAAGTTTCATTGTCCGCCTGGCAAATAAAACAGTATTCATTACTACAATTGCCGTCCCACAAAATCAGTGTATATAAAAAATGGAGGACATACATATATACACAAAAAATTGGGTCAACATTTTTTAAGGCATTATTTAAAATTCTAAGAATTGAAGAGCTTTTTTAAAAACATTTTCGCAAATAATAAGTTTTGATGGGAGGTAAAATATATATCTGCCAGAATGGACGACTATAGCTTATTGCTGCCATAGGAATCAACGGGAAAAGAACTTCAACCGTTTTTTTTTAATTTCGGCTTATCGAAGATGGCTGCATATCTTGTTTTACTTTAGTAATTATTTTTATTTAATTTGGGTCTTTAAGCTAAATAGAATCGCTTAGAAAATACTCTTTATTTGTAATTAAAGAAATCCATATATATATATGCCTGAAAGTCAGCACACAGTGCCAGGTGTGGGCCGAAAAGGGGTTTAAGACTGGGAAACTGGGAAAAGAGAACCTTTCTCGCCGCTTCTCTGTCTGCGGGCATCAATGTCAGTGATTTATCACAAGGCACAACGCACATAAATAAACACCAGCAGCCATCGGAGACGGAGATGGAGTCCGGATTTGCTGATACTTTTCCACCGAAGCGCCGGCATTGAGAGGGGGTAGGGGAGGTGGGTGGGTATTTTTTGACAGTGCGTTGCTTTACGCATCACTAGACTTATCCCTGTCCCCAGGACTCCCTCCTCCCCCCACTCCTATGGGTTTCCTTTTCATTTGACGCTTTGTGCACTTGACTTCGGAGGCTGCTCCTGCTCCTGCTGCTCCTTCTTCGATTTGCCGCCTCTAACGACCCTCATTGTTTGACACTCCGCTCTCTGCTGCGCTATATCTCCGATATGCCTCTCCCCTTATCTCCCGGGAATGATGGCAGAGAGAACGAGAGGCGACATTATTTTCACTTTATTGAAAACTTGTAGCCGAAATTGATTTTCTGCGTCTCCTGGCGGCGGCAGTGGCGGCAGTGGCGGCAATGGCGGCGAAGGCGGCACATTCCAACGCCCAGGGAATTGACATTCCCAAACCCCAGGCTCCATTCGTTGGCTTTGTCTTCTGGCAAATTTATTTCGCATTTAGTTGAATACTTTCTGTCATTTTCTGGCTGGTGAAAATTTTAGCATACATTTATTTTAAAGACTGTAATTTCATTTTATTCGCATGCTAATGTTGTGTTATTAAGTATTTATTTGTGCACATTCCACGGCTAATGGCTTTTTTTCTGCATTGAAAAATCAATTTTGAGCTTGAAAATGTTCAGCTAATTGTTGCCGTGGCAGCAAAAAACTATTTTCCAGTTTCCTGAAGCTGCGAAAAAAATGCAAATTCTCATTCAACACAAAAAGCTTAATATCAATAAATTAATATAGATGCAAGGGGTTACGTTGTTTTAATTTTTTTGTAGACCTTCGCATTCATATTTGCCGGAAAGAACCCTATAGATTGTAGGGGATAGTCCCTCCACCTCTCTGGGCTTTATCTTTTTTAGAATATTTTATTTAAAATTCCGCCATAACCCGGATTCTCTGCCGGAGAGCAGAGCAAAACAATAAAAGCAATCAGTGCTTAAAAATCAAATTCAATTTGCGCATATTCAGCATTTTTTGGTCGTTGTGCTTTTGTTTCAGCTTTCTGTTTTCCGTTTTCTCTCTTTGCTTTTGTTTCGTTTTGTTTTGTATTTGTGCAATTTTTCGTTTTTCATTTTTTGAAAAATTTATAACAAAAATGCTGGCGAAAAATATGAATACTATGAGCCAGCGAAGAGCAGGAGGAGTTTTCCCAAGGACGCCAGACGCGAAGAAGTACTGTTGGGTGAATCATAAATATTCCGTGAATCAACAAAATATGATGAAAATCCATAAATCATTGTGTGTGTGGGCGGCGGCAGTGGAGTTGAGATTGGGATTGTCAGTGTGGGGGAGGAGGAGGAGGATCCAAAAGGGGTGGAGGTGGAGATGGAGGAGGCCAGGCAGCCAGAGTCAGGAGGAGCAAGGATTTCAAATGCAAATCAACTGTGTCAAAAACTTTCGCTGCCAAGTGCTCAACGGTAGAGGAGCCGGGCAACTTTCTTTCCCAGTGAGAGAGAGTCTCTGCCACGCCCACTTTGGGGGGGCTGGGGGTGGGCAGTGCAAACAAATAATGAAGATGAATGCAAACAGTAAAACACCAGGCAAATAACAGAAGAGTGCTGGCAGGAGCAGGGACCGAAGCTGAGGAACTGTACAAAATTTAAGCAAACAATGGACGTGGACGTGGACGAGCAAGGGGTTCCTTTGCTCCTCCGCTCACTCGCAAAAAAGCGGCTTTTGTTTCGTTTTAATGCGATAATTTCATGCGCAAGAATTTAATGGAAAATTATTTCAGCTATTTTCATAAAATTCAGCTCTAGCTTCGGCATTTTCAGCTGCCTTCTAGAGGGGGAAGTTTTGGTAGCAAACTTATGCCGATGCAGGAATCCAAAGAGCAACGGGGGGGAGCAGGAACAATGCATGGAATACTATATACTGTTTCCTCCTCCACTTTCCTCTCCTTTATTGTTCACATGAAATTCAGAACTTGCATATTTATATAGCAACTTTAGTTTCATCTTTTCAACAGAAAGAAAAAGGAAATGGTTCAAAAAAAGAAAAGCAAAGGAAATGGAAATGTCAAGGAATAAGGTGTGAATTTGTTGCAGAGTAAGGCTAGGAAAAACTAAAGGAAAATAGAGGAAAATTCTACGAATGAGCCGCGAATTCAGCTCTCTAATGGAATTTAATTGTCTGCCGCTGCGATTTTGGCCAGCAGCTGAAGCGTAAAATTAAACGAGGCCAACTAAAATCAGCGTCCGAGTCCATGGGCCAAGCTGAGCGGAACCCAAGTGTTGGCCACGAGGGCCACCTGTTGTTGTTGTGGCTTTGGCTTCAAGGGAAAGGTGGTGACTCTTTCGACGGGTCGTCTTAAAGTGGATAGCCTGACCTGGCTACAGCATCAGGAATTGTGAGCACGTAGAACCAGGGAAATAAAACGAAATAAGGCGAAATTCCCACCTCGCAGTTTTCTCTTTTTTTTTTGTTTTTAGAAGGACGCTGGCGAACTTGTCGCCCATAAAACTTGAAATTGAAAAACTTTTACTTTAAACTAGAAATGTGCGCCTTATATTGTGTGTATATATATGTGTATGCGAGTGTGTATGTCCCTGGGTGTATTTGTGTAACAATTGAGACAAAAGGACCAAGGACGAGAAGTAGAGCGTTGAAAGTCGAAACACTTTCGCCTGATTACAAACGCGCAAATGATGCGTGTCTAATGCGAGGCGGAGGCCACCGAAAAGCCACCGAACAAAGGCGGTACGTACTAACCACAAAGGGGGGTGTGGGTGCTCAGTCTGATGAGAAAGAAACGCATTTTTACATACGAAAGTACACTGCAAAAATCTCAAGAAAAACAAATCATAAAAAATGTAAAATCCAATAAAAAAAAAAAAAAAATTTATTACGTTTTAACAATAAATTTTAACTAATATTTTGAAAATATATTATTAAAATAACTTTTTTAACCGCCCAAAGTTTTAAATTAAATTGAAAAGCTGTCTAAATTTGGGATACTTTTTGGCAGAATTTTTTGTATTAAAAATCATAAAAACACGATTATTATTGTTTCATTATCAATTAAAATGAAGGTGTTTCTTTATAGCTTGAGCCTAATTGCTGCTTTATTTACTATAATAAATATTTATAATTTTAATATTTTAATATTAAATTTATTATTTTTTTTTTCTGTTTCCCAACCCAAAATTGTCAAATTGTCTGCTGCTTTCTGTGTGTGTTCACTCTCGCCGCAGTAAATGTATGAGTGATGCCAGAAAGTAGGCAACATATTTTTGCAGCCGAATACAAGAGAAAGAGATAGGTAGAGGGAGTAGAGGAAGAGACAGGAATAGGGCAATGACAGACAGCCGCAAGCTGCTTCCCAAGAAAACGAAGGAGGCGGCGGCAGCTGCCCACTTTTTAATAAAATAAAGCCCAGGGACGAGGACGACGACGACGACGACGACTGGCAAGCGTTTAACATATGCCCCAGCAGCCAGGAGGAGTCCTGCCGAAGTGAGAAAGAGATGGATATAGCACAGGGAAAGCAAGAGAGAGAGAGAGAGAGGGAGGGAGGGCGAACAGAGACCGACGACGGCTTGATATTAAGCGTACCAGAGATAAACACAGACAGCACTAAATTAATTCTGCTCAATTTGCATTAAAATATATGTGTGAGTGTGCGAGAGAGCGTCTGCTGTGTGTCCTGTGTGTGTTAGTTACATTTCCGTGAATGTCCTTGTGTCTGTGCTATATATATATAGTATAGTACATGAATAAGTATAAATGTATGCCGCTCTGTGTGTTAGTTTATTTAATTTTAAAGCCTGCCGGCTGAGCGACCAAACTTGCTTCCACTTCTGTTCCAGCTTCCTCTTCCGGCCTTGCCTTCCCCGCTCCCTTTGCTCCTTTGCTCCTTTGCTCCCTTGCTCCCCCCTTTAATCTCAGTTGGCCCCGATGCGGTCGCACAGGTGAGCAAAAACTTTCGCACAGCTGCCTAATGACATTGTGGAGGAGCGGCTGCGTCTCTGTGGTCAGGCCAGGAGTCTGTGGATAGAGCAGGAACTAAGCTTTCAGCGAGTGTCAGGGCAGGAGCTACTAAAAGAACCCAGGACCACCAACACCGCAATTTTTTGGGTGGCAGTGTATCCGGGTGGCAGAGAGTTATCTGCGGCTAAAGGCAGCAACAAATTGCCCTCGCCCTTCTCCCTGCCCCCCACGCACCAGACAACAAAGTATTAAAACATAAATGGCAACAATATCAAAACGGATGAACCGCAAAAGTGTATGCCAAATATACATATAAATTTGCATACATAAGGATATTGTACAAGTGGGGTAAAAATAATAAGAACGAAGTTTGATTAAAACAATATATTTTTTTAAATAAATGATTTATTCTTAAATCTGAAAATAAAGTGAATAATAGTTTTTTCACTCGGTTGTTAGTATGCTTAATTGTAAATAGAAAGAAAAATACACCGCCATCAATATTCCAATGATCTTTTCCAAAATCGAACAATATCAAAAATGTGATTTAAAAATTTAAAAATTGTTTAAGATTTAAGTAAAGCAAATATATATAAAACTTATAAAATGGTTTCAAAAACCGTAAAGCTTAAAAATCTCCCATAATTTCTTCTCTTTTATTATCACTGTATAATGTTCCTGAAATCCCAACAAAAAACATTCAAAAGACTCCTATTTCCTTGACCCCCATAGTTTACATAAAAGATAAATACACGTATAAATATACACGCACACACAGAAAAGTATATGTAAACAAATTGTTACGCACTTTATGAAATGCCAAACCAAACCGAACAACAGAGAAAGAGAGAGGGAGAGAGGCCCCGTTGGAGGCTGAATTTGTGGTATTCGCGGCTTTTGCTTCCCCTCTCAGCTCACTGTTATTGTCTTTTACATCATCGCTTTACTTAGCATAAGTACAGGCAAAGGCAACAACAAATTGCACCCTTCACCCCCTCGAAAAAAGGAACGCCTTAACCTAAAAAAAACAAAGGCGTAGGGCGAAAAATTAGTTGTGGAAGGTGGGGAAAAACAAAAAAATAATAAAAGTAAATAAATAAATAAAGAGGATTATATTTCTAAATTTTTTAGGTTTAAAACTAATTGTAAAAGTTCCAAAAAGTTAAAAAAAATCACATAAAATATAGAAATTCATAGATATTTCTGAGTTTTTTTACATTTAAAATGAATTAAAGTTATAAAAAGTGTATTTTATATTTAAATCCACAGCCATTTCTGAGACTTTTTACATTTAAAATGAAAATAGGCAATTAAAGCAATGAAAAGTATAAGTTCTTAAGAGTTAACTATTGTTTTTGACCTTTTCTTAAATGATTTAAAAACCAAATGTATACTTTGTATAAATTAAACGTAAAACATAGAATAAAAACAATAAAAAATAAATTTTTAAGCATTTAAGCTTCTAAAAATGTCTTTAAGGAATTTTTTTAAATTCCTGAAAGTCTCAAGGTGTTTTATATCCTTTCCAAGGGGGGCCATGCCCACGCCACTGTGCCATATTGTTGCCGGCATTCCGTGCTGCGCCGCGTGAGCCTGACACCTCCGCCAAGTCTCTCTCTCTCCAGCGACCAAGCCAACAATCCAGTCCGAGCGCCTTTCTGCCATTGTTAACATTTATTTTTATTTTATGCACTCACACCCCCGCCTTGAGCTCCAAATAAGTATGCACAGCACGGGGCAGACTCCAATTCCACGGCAGGCACTCTTCTTTGCTCCTGCTCCTGCTGCTGCTCCTGCTCCCGGCTGTCCCGTTCCCAATTCCGAGTTAATATTATTGACTGCTTCCCGGGGATGTTCTTACGCCCGTCTCTGGTGGTGTGCTTTGTGCGTGTGCGTGAGCGTGCCAAAGCCAATATTTAGCTAATGGTCTTCATATTTTAAATATTGGTGAAAGGAAGTCAGCGCGGGAAGGGGCACTCTGAGAAAGCCACTGGCAAACTTTAAAGACTTGAAATTTAAGGCAGGAAAAGTGCCCTGTGTGTGGGTGTAAAATATTTAAATTAAACTGCAAATGCAAACACACAAACACACACACACACTCCCAGGCAATGCAATTTCATTTTCAACCATAAATTGCGCGCATGTGAAAAGTTGTTACTGTGTTTGTTGCTCCCATTTTTACGCTTTTATTTATATATTTTTTCGCCCGTTATTGTTGTTACAGTTGCCTATTTATTTGCAAATGTCACGAGGCAGGGCGGCGGCACTGGGAGAAACCCGAGGGTAATGGGCGTGACAGATAAAAGTAAATTTGTTTGATTATTGTGTGTGTGTATTTTTTTGGCACACTCACTTAAAACAGTATAAATAATTAAAAGCAACTCCGAGGGCAAACTTTGGGCGGCTTTAATGGAGGGAAATAAGAGGTAAGGGAAATCTTTGTGTGCTAGAGTGTGTGTGTTTTCCAGAAAACCCCAACAGAATGCATTACCATATGTGTGCAGTAACAAATGACAATTTCAGCAAAGCACAAAATAGGCAAACAAAAGCAGAACAAAAGCAAAAACGAACCCATGGCACTAAAATGCAACTCTTGCATATTTGGAACAAGTGAATTGAGAGGTGGAAAAGGGGGTGGGGTGGGGGAGCTAAAGGGGATTTTTGGACGTACGAATAAAGTTATATTGATGTCAAACATGCGCAAAAAGGGGTAACAGAAACAGAAACAACAAAACCAACGAAAAAACAATCAAGTTGGTATGCTAGCAGGACCTAAGGTAACAATAAGGTATGCTCGAAGTCGTTTTATATAGAAATTTTAGGAATATTTTCTACCTTTAGACAATATTTAACATTAAGGAAAGTTTATAAAATAGCTAAAAAGGGTTTAAAGAACTTAACAATGTGTTATATAGAGTGAAAACAATAATATTAACCCCCAAGCTTAGTTAATAATTTGCATAACAATTATTTTTGTAACTTCCAAAATTCTATGGAAATTGTTAATAAAAACCTGAAAAGTCAGCATATTACTTGTTTAAAATTCCATAGAACAACTAACACGTGTCTTATTTCCCATAAAATATTAAACAAAAACCCCTCAATATGCTTTAGTTATTTAATTTCTTTTTCTACAGAAACAATCAGGCCAGTGAAAGGAACCCATGTTTATGGTTTAACCCCTCTTTTAGCATAGCCTTGGGTCTACTACAGGTAATGGGCTCAGAAAAAAACGTTTAAAACCTGCTCTCTCTCTTTTGTTACCAAAACATTGCTCGGGCACAAAAGCCGTCCCAAAATAACTGGAAACTGGAACGCTGTGGAGGCTGCATCCCTATGTACCCCCTCCTAGACCGCCCATAGACCAAGCAATGCAAACGATTTCCGAAAACGGGGCGTATACGTAATCTGCCATGAACCAAATATGCGATGCTAGAGAGGAGGCAGGGGTGCTGGAGGAGGAGGAGGAGGAGAACGTCGAAATGGCTGCCACAATTGTTGATGGCTCGCTAGCTGGCTGGCTGGCTGGCTGGCTGGCAAGTGAGCTAAAATCGAGGACACACACATGGAGAGGGAACAGAATTTGTGCACTCGAAAATCGCTGAAATCGCTGGCAAAATGATTTCCCCAGCGCTATGCAATCATCTTTTTTCTTTCTCTTTTTTTTTTGTATTTTTTTGTATGTGTTTCTTTGCCTAATTGACGACACCCCACCGCGAGTGTGCCTGCCGCCTGTGCATACATTTTAATTTGTTTACTTTTGGCGCCCATTGTTGCGAGGAGGTGCCTGGCACCGACACCCACCGTACACACACGGGGCTAAATACACTTTTACGTGACTTGGCGACATCAACGTGCGGTATTTATGGCAAGGATGCGGCGGAACCTAGTTTCCAAGTTATGGACTTGATATCGAAAATCCCCTAAGAAATCTCCGGTTTTCCTAAGCTAATTTCCTTCAACTCTAGAGTCTAGACCTTAATTTAAAGCTGGTTAAAATGGAATTTCCTGCCTGTGCGCATTGACACTGATTTTATTTCAAGTCGCATTTCAATGGCAAAAACCCATAAAAGACACCACTGCTAAGGGGGTAAAAAGAGGTTTAAAGGGCGGCTTTGATCCAAAAGAAAAGCGCGAGCAATGCAAGTTAATGCAAAACGCGGCATTTAACACTTTTGAAATGGAAGCAGGAAGGCAGGAAGGGACCTCACCCCTGGGCTGCAGCCATTCACTGTGAGTCTCAGCCACACTATGGCCCTATAAAATGCTTACAAAATGTTGTTTTATATGAGAGAATCCCCTTCATACATACACACAGAATCACAGTCACTGTGTGTGTGTGTTTGTGTGTGTTTGTGTGTGGGAATTGCATTTTACATGTGACGCACGTGTGCAACAACAGAGCCAACAAAACCCAACTTGGCCCGAAGCAACAGAGGTAGAGAAACCGGAGAGAGAGAGATTAAAAGGGGAAAAACGAATAGAAAAATACACTTTCTTGGAAGTAAAGTAGAGAAATAATTTTAAAAACATTTTCTCTAAGATCTTCAACTGTATAACTCCTTAAAAATGTTCCCAAAACTATTTCTAGATCACAAAACTCTTGCTAAATACCTAACAATTTAAATTAAGAAAAATCTAAGGTCAAGTCCCCTTAACTTTTCCTAATATCCTATAAAATGTCAAGTTTACCTTGAATTTTCCACTACGAACACTTAAGAATCCCTTATATCCTTTCGATCTACCATATACCCTTACCTGTAGAAAGAACATAAAAAGCATAAATCGCTTCACATGCGCAAACAAACTGCCTGCATCGCTTTTTCCCCCCCCACCTGGCTTTCCCTTTTCCAGCTCTGGCTTTTCCTCCTCTCTCGCTTTTCCCTGTGGGATGTGTGTGTGTGTGTGTCAGCACTCATTAGGATTAATTTTCCGGTTGCAGCATAAACTGAAGCTTACAGAGAAGACACAGTGGCGTGGTGCCTGTAGGGGGAGTGGGGGTGCGCCTACGCTCAAGTGTTGAATGCGACGGCCGCTCTGTCCGTGAGCCTGTCCGTTTGTCCGTCTGTCCCTTTGTCCGTCAGCCTTCAAACGTAATAAAAAGAGCGTTGCAGCCCCATCGCTCCCTCCCTCTGCGTGTCTCTGGGCGGAAAAAGAAATAGTTAAACTGCATAAAATTTAATCAAGAGCGTTGAATGTCAGCCATGGCCCTGGCAGCAGTAAAAAGGACTAAAAAGGACACAGGAGCAGCTAGCAGCGGGTAGAGCAGGGAGCAGGAGGGCGAAGGCCGAACACGGCACCGAACACGTAAACGAGCAAAATGACATTTTATCATCAAAGGTGGGGCGACAACAACGCAGGCAACCAGCAGATAGAGATAGAGATAGATATAGGGATATAGACAGAGACAGAGAGAGAGAGAGCGAGCGAGCGAGTGAGGAGTAACCCACAGAGAATCGAGAACCATTTTGTGTGCGCCGAAGGATAACCTACATTTTACTTTTCAGTTTTTAGTTTTTGCCCTTTTTATGCACGTCCCTGCGTGTCTGTGCCTGTGTGTATGTGCTGGCCAGACGAAGGCTATATAGAGCCATCTGTCTCTGTCTCCTCTATGTGTATGTGTGTGCAATGACAAAGCAAAACTTTCCAATTAACTTTGATTAAAAAGTTTCCACTATCGCCCTACAATGTAAACATGAAAAATTTGTTTGAATTAAACTGCTGGCTGCCTGGCAGGCAGGCAGTCAGTCGAAGGACCTTCGATGTGTGTGGGCGTGCCAGGTGTACATAAAATCAATTTGCAATAAAATCAGTAAGTTGTATTTGCCCAGCTCAAACATGATAGATAAAGAGAGAGAAAAAGAGAGAAGGGTACCCAAGATCGGTATATTGGTCAATAATCATCGATTAGTTTGGTTTCGCAGTGTCGTTTTCCACCTGATAGATAAATCATCGATTAAATAAGGGAGAGAGGAGTTGGGTAGCTATCGTTGCATTTGCGATTCCGCGACTGTTGGCAGCCGCATAATGGACAGTTGGCCACAAACCGCAGCTCCGCCACAGATATGCCAATCCCTCACACAACCAGGCAACACAGTTCTCTCTCTCTCTATGTATATATGTATATGTATTGTGTAAATTTGCAATATTTGTTTCCATTTCATTCACTTAAAATACTGTGTTTGGTCGGCATTCATCAGCAGCAGTCGAAATAAATTACACTTAGAGAAAGGGTATCGGAAATTAAGAGTATAAAGCAGGTTGTAACTGCGTCTGGTTTATGCCTTAAATATTATTATTCTTAAAGCTCTTTCAAGTTGGTAAAGTCATAGGAAAATATTATATTAAAAATATCCTTAGAAGGAATCTAAACAAACAGGTACAGTTCAACAAATATGATCGATGTGCAATTTTTTTAAATTTCCTTAATTGTTTTCTAAAAAGAAACTGACGAAATTTTAATGAACGATGGATTCTATTTTCGACCCTAGATATTATATACAATCATCATTGAAATTACCAAATATTAAAAAAAAGTTTATGTTAAAATTAGAAGGGTATCAAAACCTTGGTTTCCCTAAGCTAATCTTTTTAACATAAAAAATCCCTTTAATCACTGAATTTCTGGTAGCAAAAATCCCACAAACATCTTGTCAACCTTCCTATAAATATACAAAAAATATATTTATAATAAGCTCTGACCTCCTTTCTACTAAATAGATTTAAAATAGATTTTTGCTCTCTGCAAATGGCGATGCAGTCAGCCTTTTGTATCTTGGAAAATGCCGGGGTCACCTGCAATCCGCTGCTCCTGCCTGCTCCTGCCGCCTGCCTGCTCAATCACCACTTCGCCGCAAATGGCACATCAATTACATTCTTACATTTCATAGCAGATACAAATTTGCAACAGCAAATTGTGCTGGCTACCAGCATGTGGCAGCTGCTCCCCCTCCCTGGTCCCTGGCTCCTGTTTATTTGCTTGTTTGCCTTGTGTGTGTGTGTGTGTCCTGCATCTGTGTATCTACATCCGAACTTGTATCTGCATCTGTGTATCTCTGGCGAAGCTTAGCCCGCACATGACGAGCATTTTTGCACAATGGCAAAAAATCTGTTGGCTGTCAATTTGCAACAGTATGTGTGTGTGCGTGTGTGTGTGTTTGCTAGGACGATATTGCAATGTGCATTATTTTCGGCAATGGAAACCGGCAGCTGCAGGTGCTCGCCTCCGACTCCTGCTGCAACTTCGTTTGCATTGCGAATCAATCGCTTTGAATGATTGATAGAAATGTTTGCGATATACATTTGCCAGATGGCACTCATACACACACACATACACTCACACCCATCGATCGATGCGGAAATAGGAAAGTGAGCCTTGGGCAGAGTGCACAAAAATTACACATACGCCCCATGTGCGCGCGTGACAAATTTTAACGCTCCAACGCGCCGTTTTGGCAGGGTTTTCAAGTCGCCGCAGGCCGAATGCGAGTGAAGCCACCTAAAAAATAATGCTGTAGCATTAAAAAACCATAAGAGAACATGGCGACTTGGTCTTAAAGTTGCTTTTTTCCCCCATTTTCCGCATTAAAAGTTTTGTGGAAGAAACCCTTTTCTTGCGGTTACAAGGAATCTGCGGCGAGTCTTTAGTGAGGCGTCACCGCCCCCTTTGGGGACTTAATAAATAATTTGGCTGACCAGAAAGAGGAAGAGAGAAAAAAGGAATTGATGCTTCAATAAACCAGGACCCCGGCTTACCTTTTGGGACCTGACCACGCCCCGAAGCACATCCCACCAGAAATATAATCAAGTTTGCACGGAGCAGCGCTGAAAGCCACACGGAACTTCAATGTGCGCCGAAAACGCACTTCAAAAATTGTTTGGCAGTGTGTTTTCTTTTATTTTTATTTTTTCTTTCTTTTCCAACTCATATTTCACCCTGGTTTTGTGCCCTTTTTGCGCCTGCCCCCTCTTGCTCACCCTTCAAACTTCTTGACCAAAAAAAGTAAATAATGAGTGAGAGGTTTGGGCATTTTAAGAGTTGGTCAAGCAGCCTTAAAAAGGGAAAGACATTCATAGGAAGTCTTACGAAAAAATCGAAGCTGTCTTCGAAGGAAAATGGGCTTTATTTTTGGCTTCATGACTCTGTGAGGGGGG
>JAEIIJ010002438.1:0-35318 GCA_018904815.1 Drosophila ogumai
TTTTGGTTCCATTTTCGTTGTATGAAATGACCAGTCTATATGTTGTATGGTTAGTGACACCACCAAGACCTATATTTAGTAGTTTATAATGGCCAAAGCGAATTAGTATTCATGCCACGCCTCTGATTGAGCCACACAGCAGCCGCCGCCCTCTGGCGATAATGGAAATATGCAAATCGAGTTCCGTTCGCTCGCAATTCTCCAACTGTCTCTATAAATTATTAGAAAAATCTCGATCTCGATCCAGCGAATGCGTGCATTAATCATTTGAATCAAGATCGTGTCGCCTTGCAATTACGGTGGTAATTTGTTCGGCTGTTTAATGGCTCCTAAAGATCAACAGATTGGTTATAATTTTGAGGTGGAATAATGGGTACAAATTGATCCACAAATTAAGTGACTAATCTGTTTTACAGGATGAACCGCTGAACACCTTTCTCGATCTCGGCGAATGCAAGGAGCTGGAGAAGTTTTCCCTAAAGCCGCTCACTGACAACTGCTCATACAAGGCCGTGAACAAGAAGGGCGAGATTATTGGCGTATTCCTCAATGGCTTGATGCGACGTCCGGTAAGTTTTGAATCCCTAAGTAGTACCCTTCAAATCTAATTTGATGTTATTCTATATTCCTCAAACAGTCTCCCGAAGACGTAGCCGAGAAGGCCGCCGATTCGTGCGATCATCCCAAATTCAAGAAAATTCTGTCGCTGTTTGACCATGTGGAGGAGAAGTTCCACATTTTCGATATATATCCTAACGAGGAGCTGATCCTGGACGGAAAGATCCTGTCGGTTGATACAAACTACCGGGGCCTGGGCATCGCCGGTCGACTCACCGAGCGCGCATACGAGTATATGCGCGAAAATGGTATCAATGTCTACCACGTTCTCTGCTCCAGCCACTATTCCGCCCGGGTGATGGAGAAGCTGGGCTTCCACCAGGTGTTCAACATGCCGTTTGCGGACTACAAGCCCCAGGGGGAGGTGCTCTTTAAGCCGGCGATGCCCCATGTAGCCATGAAGGTGATGGTCAAGGAATTAAGCGGTGCAAAGACGACGCAAACGAAGCTGTAGAGAGCTCCGCGCTCCTTTTGATTTTGTACTATGTGATTCTTTAGTTAGTAGTTCGGTGGCGGGTTCCAGGTAGTTCCATGTCAAGTGTCTCCACTTTCAATTCAAATTAGTAGTAGCATAAACAGCCAGTACAAGTTACGTATTTATCTAATTTAATTAAGTGTTTCGTGTTTAGAAAGAGCTCAAAAATAAATCAAAAACCATTGTCTCTAAACGTTGCTTAGCGTCTGACACGGGATTTCTGGCTGCGGCTGGTGGCTGTCTTCTTAGCCGCCTTGTTGCGCTTGGCACGCAGATTTCGGTTGCTTCTGGTCCTGGAGCTGCGCGAACTGGTGCTGCTGGTGGTCGTAGTGGCGATGCGGATTCTCCTCACGGCTGTATATTGCAAGTTGGAGACTGTCACCTGTTTGGGGTTGCCAGTGGCTGTGGTAGAGGTGTTGGTTTGCGCCTGCGAAACATCCAGCCAGCAGCTGAAGACCACCAGACAGATGGCGGCGATCAAAACAATTGTCTTCATGTTGATGGGAGTTTGGTAAAGCTTGGAATATGCTTCGATGGACGCTGCGGGAGCGCTTAAATAGTCGAAGCGCTTATTTGCACAGTTTGCAAATCGCTGACGAAGGCCGACGAAATTGTTTAATTTTAGCAAAACACTGAAGCGTTTGCTTTTCCTTGAACCAAAACTAAACTATCAAAAGTATTTCTATCTATTTATCTGCTTTTACGTTTAATTTGGTATTTTTTCCATAAAAACAAAATAAGAATTGTGCTTTACTTGCTCGAAGTCGCTTGACTGAAGGGGTTCCGCGACATCCGGTCCATCATGCGGCGCACTTGCTCCTCGTTGCCGTACTTCTGGGCATCGGCCACAACGGCGGCATGGTGGGATACGGCTTCTGCCGAGATTTCGTCCTGCATCTGGCGACTTAGCTCGAAAGAGTGCCTGCAAGAAGAATGAATAACTATAGACGAGTCCATGGTTGGTTATTCTAGGCGAGAGATACTCACTTGACGGAAGCAAAGCCAAAAACGGCACCAAACACCCCCAGGGCCATCAATACCAAGGCCACCTGCCAGTTGGAAACCCTGTTCACTCCCTTGATGCCATAGTAGGGTCCCGGATTTGGATCGTAGTTGGGCTTCACTTCCCAACGGGGACTGCTGCCATCCTCGCCCACGGGGCTGTGATCGGAGCGTTGTGGTTCCCACAAAAGGCTGTCATCGTAGTCGCGTCTCCTGTGGGGCTTGATAAGCGTCTTGTAAGCCTCGGATATCTGAACGAATCGGGCTGTTCGCTCGGGACTGGCTGCATTGCTCAGCACGTCGGGATGGTACTGACAGAAAAGGAAGTTACCAACCAATTGAACAGGAATCCCTTAGAGGAACCTACCAGCTTGGAGAGCTTAACGTAGGCGTTGCGGACATCCCGGCTGCTGCAATCATTACTTATGTTCAGCACCTCGTAGTGGGTTTCCCTCTTTTTCGGCTTTTCGGCGGAGAAACTGCGCATTGAATAAACATTAACTTTACATAACACCACGCCGCCAGCGAGTCCTTACTTACGTGCACAGATGCCACCAGTCCTGGGCGAGAGTACGAGTCTAAGCATCTTATTATATATATAAAAATTTATATATATTAAGTGTTATTGCGTAGGTAAGAACATAATTTTGAGAGTTTAATCAAAACAAAAACAAATTGCGAAAAGGCGACTCAAAACAGATGTTCTGTTGTTGTTTTCTCTGGAATGCTTACCAACACTAACAATAGAGTTGCCACCGTATGTGATTGACATAATTCGTAATCTATTTCGTTTCCGGTCGGAAAATAAGCCCAAATGATGATAGAAATGGTAATAGATTTCATCGATGGTCGCCATAAAACATAGAAGTTACAAATATGCTTAAAAATATCGATGAATCGATGTTTCTAGACTTTTCAACACTGCCGGGGCTAGATTGGCGCATTTCCATCATTCGGTCACTTTGGCAACTAGGAAATAACAAAAAATAAAGATGAGCGGTGCAAAAAAGGCCTTTGAATTACAGCGCCAGGTGCGTCAAAATGCACGTGAATACGAGAGCACTGTGAAGGACCTGTACTCGTGGGAGCAGGACATCAAGAAGAAGGAGGAGGAGCTCAAGAAATCGCCAGCCACTGTCATCGCCAAGGTGGGGGCTTGAATTTGCCGCTTGTCTCCTGTCATGCTCACACACACACACATGCACTTGATCCTTTATTCCAGAACCTTCCTGTGCGCAGCCATGTCCAAGACACTCAAGCCCAGGCGGGAAAGGGAAGCCCGGGCAGCTCGGCGGCCAGCACGCCGACGGAAAAGCAGGATCTGCCCGTGGATCCGGTGGCGCAGCAGCACAAGAAGGCCAATGACATCAAGGACCGCGGCAACAATTACGTAAAGCTGGCGGAGTACGACAGAGCCATTGAGGCGTACACAGAGGCCATCAAAGTATATCCCTATGATCCCGTTTACTTCATAAACCGAGCTTTGTGCTACATCAGACAGGAGCGGTAGGAGATGTTTGCTTCTGTGAGATTTCCCTAAAACCTATTTTTTTGCAGCTATGACAACTGCGTGGAGGATTGCGAGGCGGCCATCCAGCTGGACAAGCTCTGCGTAAAGGCCTACTACCGCCGAATGCAGGCCAACGAGTCTCTGGGCAACAATATGGAAGCACTCAAGGATTGCACGACAGTGCTGGCCATTGAACCGAAGAACATAGAAGCCAAGAAGAGCCTGGCTCGCATTAATGATCGTCTACGCAAGAATGGTAATTCAGTTTAACAGAATTCTAGTGCTTAAATTAATGCTTTGCCTGCTTTCAGCTACCAAAGGCGGTCCAAACTTCACCGCTGATCGCCCTGACCTCATTGACATCTTGCCGCTCGACAAGCCCGTCTATAAGCGCTCCAAGCAACCCATGCATCGTGTACCGATCGTCGATATAATCTCTCCTCGAGTGGCCAGTGAGGAAACCAAGAATTTGCGCATCTCAGACGAGGACATTGATAAGATCTTCAATAGCAACTGCGGAGTATTCGAGCAGGTCAAAAAGTCTGATGTAAAGCAGAAGGAAACAAAGCCCATTGCCTCCACAGATGCTCCCGCTGTTGAGAAAACCAAGGAGACAAAGAAAGACACAAATATTAGTGCTCCCAAGGCAACCCAACAGACAAAGGACACAAATATTAGTACCCCCAAGGCAGACCAACGGGTTGAAGTGGCCAAGGATGAACAGAAGGAAATTAAAAGTGCGCCAAAGGCAACGTCAGCTGTTGTGGAGACTCCCAAAGCTCAGAGTCCGACTGCATCCCCGCCAAAGCCAGCCCGCACACCCAGCGCAGTCGTCCAGACGAAATCAGTAAAGGAAAATGTACAGAAAACTGAAAAGATTGAGGGAGAGTCTACCAAAATAAAAGACTCTGCGAGTCCCTTGGAGGTAAGACTCCTTAAAGCTAGGATTTGCCAAGTAATTAAGCCCCCTTTTTTAGCGTTCACTACCTCCGCCACCTTCGGGAACAGCTCAGTTCCATGTGACCTGGAAGGAGCTAACTGCTTCGCAGAAGTACCAGTATTTAAAGTCCATCGAAATAGCCAATCTGTGTAAGATCTTAGGCGCCGGGTTCGACTCGGCCACGTTCACGGAACTGCTGCGCACCGTTCACGACTTTTACGTACCAAATAAGGAGCCAACCACGGCCGCTGTGCTGCTGGAGATCAGCAAAAACGACGAATTCACCATTCTGGCCATGCTCATGTCAGCAGAGGAAAAGAAAGGTATGCATTCGGACCTCCAGTTGTACAATCATCTCTATTTTGTTTTCTTTTTCTAGTGGCAACATCTATTTTAAGCGACATTAAAAACTGGCCCAACCAGAACTCAGCAGTGCTGGATAAGCTCTTGAAGGCCTACCTATAACGCGGGAGTTCAGACTCTAAATGTTTCAAGTTTAAATGTACTTATGTTGCTTCAAATTGTTAGCTCAAAAAACAGAAAACTACAAAAAATACATGGAGGATGTACAAGATGTTAAACTGAATGCGGAATGGATTTGTTATTTGTATCAGATGAAATGGTGTGGATATTAGTTACGCTAGAGAAATGCTTTGGTTCTCTGCATTTGAAGCGTATTAGTTACGCCAGTTTGGGAATTTCTCAATCACATGACTCACGACGATGAGGTATGGTCAGATTTAGGCTTAATATCGGCATTAATTTGAAATGCAGAGAAAACCACTTGAGCAAACATACCGTTCTTGGTTGATTTCCTACGCCTGCTAGCCTGTCAGGCAATGAATATTGAATAACAAATTGAGTAATATGAATTAGTGTAATTTACATAAATCAGCGGATTAATTCAATCTGCGAAGCCACCTAACATGGGTTCTCTCCCAGCAAGAACAACAACTCCATTAAGCGACGTTAAGTTGAAAGCGTTGATCAGTCGGGGGATACGCACACGCATGCGTATCATTACAGCGACACCCCGCCGAAGGAGAATATCACCCCCACACACACACAGCAGCCCCCGATCCCAGCCAGAATCTGGGGAGGCGGACGCGGGCTGCGGCGGCACGCTAATTGCGTGAGAGCTGCACTAAGCCCAGGGGCCGCCGGGGTTTACTTAAGCTCCATTGTTGCTCTGCTGCTAGTTATAATTTAATTTACATTTTTCTTAACAAACGCTCGCTGTGATTTATCCAATTTCTCGTCGCGAGAGAAGCCGCTCGCGTGAGAGCGGTATTCGGGCAGAGTTGCCACACGGGCTGGTGTTGTCTGCGAATTTTATTTTTAAATAAAGAATTTTAAAACAAACTAAACTCATCGATTTTTTTTAATTTTTCCTTAATTTAAATTTTAGAAAAATATAATTTAAATGTTGGCAGGTGAGCCAGGTAGCTTACGTGCTTGGATTTGAAAATACATTCAAAGAAACATCAGTTAAATAAATTAATAATCTGATTTTTAATTAAAAATCGCAATCTGAGCACAATCTGAGAACAAATTTCAATGATAAAATCAAATTATTAACTAAATTCTAACAAAAATGTTGTTTCTTCGTAAGTTAACTATAGTTATTCCTAGTTGGGAGTGAGAATAATGTAGGCATTTCCTTATTTTCATACATTTAAAGAAGATATTGAAATCCGTTTGAATCCGTCAGATAATGAAGATAAATGTTCTAGTTGAACTTTAGACTTAAAAAAAGATACTTTCTAGGTGGGGTTAATCGATATATTATACTTCAGGGGACACAAATCCTTCAAAGGGAATTCTCTTCATAAAAAAATTCTTTTGATATTAAAATATAACACATTATTTCATTGTTATCAGGCATTTTATAGGAATATTTCCAACTTAGTGGCAACCCGCTAAGCCGCGCTTCATTGATCAGAGCGAAGATTTGCTAGAGAGCCGGCTGAACGGCTTCGGAGTGCCCGATCGGCTCAGCCAGTTGCTGTCTATACTCCAACGGATTTGGATATTGTCGCTCCGGCTCCGAGAGTGCAGAATCGACGAGAAATAAAAACAGAAACCGAAACTGAAACTGAAACGGAGAAGCAATCGTAAACCGCGAACTTAGTAGCCGTTGCATCGCGTATACGAAGCGTGAAACACAAACGACATACAACAAAAGTACAAGCGGCGAGAGAGTGCAGCAGCAGCAGCAGCAGCAACAAATTCGTAAACAATCAAAGTAACGGGGTTTTGTGCGAGTGTAAGTGCCAGCAAGTGTGTGTGTGTGTGTGTGTGAGTGAGAGAGTGCGACTAATTTAAACGCGACTTTAGTAAAAATAAGACTCTTTATTAACTAAATTCAGGGGAAATCCAACGCCCCCGCCGCGCAATAACAAAAAGAAAGCGAAAACTGGATAGAACTAAGCCAGTTCTGAATTAAATCCAGTTACAGTAACCAAGTGCTAAGCGAGTGATTTGGTGGCGTATACGTAATCCCGAATCTTGTCAAATCTGTAAAGAATCAAGCTAACAATAGCCAGTCAGTCTCCCACCAAAAACACAAATCAAATGAAATAAAAACACAAACTGTACGTAGTTCACCTCTCCATTCAGCCAATAACAATAACATTCGGCCAGAAGAATGCGGCAAAAAGCGAGGGGGTCGTCTCTGTTCGCGTTTTGTTTTTATTTCTGTTGCTTTTGCACCTACACTATTTATTTATTTTGTTGTAGAGTGTGTGTCTGTGTGTGAGTGCTTTGTTTTTGCCGTCGCGACTGCACGTCTTCATTTCATTAGTTCGATCGTTATGCTCCGGCCCCTAGACAAGCCGGAGATTACGGGTCCGCCACTCCGATCTTGGCCAGTTTGCCCGCCGCCGCTTCTTCCACTTCTTTTTCTCGTCTCAACCTGTGCCAAGCGCTAAACCAAAATAATAAAAAAAAAAATCACACAAAAACAAAAAACAAGTGAGAAACGGAGGCTTGGTTTTATGACCGAAGCTGGAAATACCTTTAAAAGATGACCTGAAAGAAGTATCTGAGAGGTTTAAGTGTTGTATTAAGTAACATGTTCAAAGAAGATACTTTTAAAAACCGCTGTAAGGGACCTTTTATAATATGTCAATATAATGGTCTTAAATCCTTAATGACCTAAAAATATTAAACAATCTTTTACCAGTAATGCTATTAGTTGAATTTAAACATTTTCCAACTCTGGAGGTAAAAATTAGCAGTCAATTTTCAGTCTTTTCCAAATAAGCCTCACGGAATTTATTTCTCAAACTTCTTCCTGTCTTCTTTTTAAATAAAGTCCTTACATTTAAAAATTGTCCTTTGTTAAAACGCTGTTAACTTCCAAGCTGAAATTATTTCTTTTTAATTACTGTGCTATATCTTAATTTAGAAAGCAAAAAGCTTTCGAATTTTTCAATGAAATTAAAAGAAAATGTTATATTAAATGCTCAGGCAAAGAAGGTCAGTTTAAATATAATTAAGCTAAAGTCTAAATCCTTTCCAAGTTGAAACTGATATGTACATATGTCAAAAGTTCCCTATATTTGTGTATGTAAAATCAAAGAAACCTCCCTCACCTTATAGCTAATATCACCTTCCCTGAGGGTACGAAAAAAACGGGGTAAAAAATAAAGGCAAAAAAGCAAAAACGTGTCCCATAGCCCAAAAAGACGCTCACAACACAGGCAGCAGCAGCAGCATCAGGCAAAGACATAAAAGTCAACCGGTCGGTTGGGTTTCGAACAGCAGCTACCAGCAAAAGCAAAAGCAACAGTAACAGAAACAGCAACTACAACTCGCCTTGTAGCGGCGGCGGCTTCGTCGGGCGGCAATAATATGTAAAAGCTGAGAAAAAAACAGCCAATGCAAAAACGCCAAAGATACTTATAAATAACAATCTAGATGGCGAAGAAGCGGCCAGCCAGCCAGCCAGTCAGCCAGCGAGCCACTCGAGGCTGAAAGCTGTTTAGCATAGTTTATTTTTTCGCTAATAGGCGGGGGCGGGAGCTCAGGGGGAGCCGGACTGGGGCTGCTTGGATCCGTTTAGCTGGAAACCCGAAAAGATGCTAAATATGCGATCAATAACAAATGGAATATTCCATTCCTTGGCGCGCTTGTGTGGACTTTCTTTTCTTTTCTCGCATCCGTTAAATTTACAATTTAAATTAAATCCTAACAGCTAGCTAGTTTGGCAGCTGCTTTTGTTGCACTTGCCTAAAGATCAATGGATATTTGGCACATCACCCTCGTTGACTCATACTTATATGACGTACTTCCGTCTAGACTCTAAAGAGATCAGTAACGGGCCATAAACCTCCTCGCCGAGATTTTTGCGAAATCCATATGGCTTGGGGTTCGATCACTCGGCTCAGATATTTGGCGATATAGTTAGGGCCCCAGTGCTAATTCGATTGATAATTGCCAGCCTGTTGACGCCTTTTCCAAACATCTTCTACATGATGTCTAAACTTGGTGCTGGGCTTGGCTTTTTGGCCAAATTAAAGTCATGGGTTCAACGATAACTTGATAACCAATTCTGGATGCCTGACTGACTAGCTGGCTGGCCAAAGAGAGTACTACCTCTAACCGTAATTGACTTGTTTGGCTGAGTGAATCCCATGCCAGCAGCAATTAGCACTGCTCTGGTAGCAGCAGCAGAAATAACAACAAATACTTGTAGTGAATTTTATTCATATTTATGGCTCAATTTGATCGTTGCTTACGTGCAATCGTTGTGGCGGTTTTGGCATTTAATTTCGTGTTTTTTTTCGAACAGCCGCACGCCACACGAGAGCCCAAGAGTTGTCGTACAATCTCTGTGGTTTTTTGCGGATTTATTGAAATGCTAATAAAACGCTAAATGCCCCGGCATGATGATGAGACAGTCTTCGTCGAATTCCGCCGAATGCCAAAGCCACGGAAGCCTCAAGGATGGGGCTTCGGCCACGCCAAAGTCAAAGTTAAAGAAGTCAAGCGAGGTGCCCTGCAAGTCTGAATATCGGCAAACAGAAATTAACTTCCGACTCCGTAATATAAACGGCAAACAACAATCAATAGCCGACAACTACAGGTTTTTCTTAGTTTTTTTTTTCTTTTTCTCAGCTGTCTTGGCAGCATCTTCAAGTGAAACCTCGTCACGAGCATGAGTCTGGTTTTTTGGCTTGCTTTTTCGTTTATTTTTAGTTGCCCTGCCGCAACGGCGTCCGACTAAATCAAATCACTTGAGCATTTCATTATATTATTATAAGAGGAAGCGTTCTTTATCTGACGCGCGAGCAGCCCCAGGAGATACTATATATCTGTATACGTATATGTATATAGTACGTCCATATGAAAGCCAGGGCGTTAATTCAATCAAAATCATTGCGACAAAACAGCCATGACAAAGCGGAGGCAAAGTCTGGCTTCGAAAACCCACTTTCAAGTAATCTTAGCTTGGGCCGGTCGCATAAGGGAAGAGTTAAAATCGAACCAAGGCTGACCTTGTTTTATTACAGCCCAAAATTAGAGGAATATATATTTCATTTGGTCTTAAAATCTTCAAAGTTGATATTGCGCATACGCCATGTGTGACGATATACTATTTTAAATTGATAAACTTTGTTTTTATGTTAACTATGATTTCAAAAATGTGTTTTATATTAGTTTCATAGAAATATTCACTGAATACTTCATATTTATTAATGAACAAAAGGCTTTAAAACCATATTTTTCCGAGTTTTCTTCGCTGTAAAATTATTTTTTATGAGGCCTTTTATGCACAACTTTATGTGTAAATTCAAATTTTAAGGAAAACAAATATTTGAAACATGTTTATTCTCCGAACACAAGGCATTTACCTTTATAAACATGGTAAATCTCATGTTTTATTGCATACTTAAGAGGGTCTCTGGGCCAGCATTCCATGCTTGTCGACATGGCCCGTTCATCATTAATTTGCATTACTAAATAACTCAGCTAAAGCCATTTTCATTTCACATTTTATTGTCGAGTGTCACGTGTTGTGTTGGCTTTGATGCAAATTAGTTACTGCTGCACATCGCATGGAATCCGTGTTGTTTTGCGACCCCCGCTCCAAGCGGATAAAGCCGCTGCCCAGACGCCGCAAGTTCCAGTTGGAAGCGCGATTCACTTATCTCGGATTTATGTTTGCTTTTTTTTCATTCTGTTTTATTTTTTGTTTTGCATTGTTCCGCAACCAGACATTTTAGATATAGGTTCTGAGAATATATGCAAACATATATGAATGACAATTTGGCTGCGGAATTAAAGAACGATTTCCAGAGAATTAGCATTTAGTAAAAGAAAATACTTAGCTTATCTATAGGTATTGTGCAGCTAAACATATTCTATATTTTATCTTAAACATTGTTTTGGTTTTTTTGGCAAGACATTATTTTTATCATCTTCAAAAAACATACGCATATTCTTTATAAATTTGGAGTGCTTATCATTAAGCAACAAACAAGTACCATTTCCTTTTAAAGCATTTAAAAACTTCCCTCAAACATAAACATAAGCACAAAGTGAATGTGACTTTCATTGGAAGTGTGAAATATAATGAACAGGGGTCCAACTACTACTGTTCTACTTAATAAACGCGATAAGCCAAGTCTATATTCGAATTGCAAAATTTCCAGTAAAGTTTACTCCGATGGCATTTGAAGTTTGAGCTTGACCATGGACGCATCTCTCTGATTTATATTACAGGTCCCACACCAATCATGCTATAGCAACGTGAACAGGATGCAGCTGCAATAGTAACTTGAATATGGACCTTGATTTCTTAGAACTCTGTAAGTACACAACAAGCGAATCCCACTATTACCGATTACCACAAGTGTTTATGTGAATATACGTATATATTTTTGGCAAGGATAACAAATTCAAATTCAAATGGGGTCCTTGCTGTGGCCCCGTTGAAGGCTGGGCCCGACTTGCCTCGTCATTGACAACCAAAGTGGCTACCGAAAATAGATATAAACAGCAAAGGAGCCTCAGAGATGGGGTTTATAATACCCTTTTTAAGGCACCATGATATATATCTTTGAAGCATAATATGTATAAGTTAGCAAATGTACTTTTTTTTGTTTGTTTTATATTTCAGCCTAAAACTTAATGATACCCATTTTGTTTGTCAATTATTCGCTGGTAGACAAATTTAAGTTATTTAATTAATGTTATTTAATTTTACAATTAAAGCCAGATTAACCCAAAGTAGAAACCAATATAATTCCAAGTCTCTCTCGCATTAGGGTATCACAGACCCCTGCCTTAAGCTCTGCATCTCGAACACCCTCACACAAACACACAGGCACAGATAGCCTGCGGAATGAGACAATCAGGATATATATGATAGCTGGGAAATCGTTTAATATATTTTGTGTACGACTAGCTACGCCGTAACTCCCCTCCGTGGGATTTGCATGCCACTTGTACGGCTCACGAAACGAGCAGGTTGTTTGATCAATAACACGACCGACTTGATTGACTCGCCTGGCGGCGGGACGGAAGCCCAAATATTTGCACACTGGTTATGATACCGCTGCCCTCACTCAGTCAGTGCTCAGATATTTTCTATCCGCATCCGACGTACCGCCAAGTGACTAACCAAATAATAGAGTTGCAAAGTTACAAGTTACCAGCCAGCATTTGAGATTGTGAAAACTGTTTTGGTTCGCGGATAACCTGGGGGATGCATTTGTAACAATATTTCTTCTATATTTATTTACATATCCCAGAGAGTAGGGAACGAGAGAACAATTGTGTAAACAATAGCTTGTACTTTGATTTGAATTCGAAGCCCTGCTGCTGCTGCTGCTGTTGCCGCTGGTACCGCTGGTGTGTTGCTACTTTTATTCCAGCAATTTGGTTTCGTTTTCATCTTCGCTTTCATTGGTTACCATGCCTATGTAGTTGGGCCCTGGCTCCAGCTTGGTTATCCAGTTGAGCTTTTAATTTTTTAATCACTCAGAGCACCCGCCCCCGTTGCATTTTCGCTGCTCAGCGGGTTGTGAAGAGTGCATCAACCGTATGCTCGCTCATACGTGCGTTAGATAATTGTTTTCTCAGATACAAGATACAAAATGCAGCAGCAGCAGCAGAAGTAACTGAAAACCTCAATTCAAAAAACCCATTTGTGTTTCCATGGATGCTGGTTAGTCAGCTGCTAACTTGGCCATCAGTGCAGACGCCGCAAGCAGCCGCTGGCACTGAACGGAGTCCTTGCTGACTCCTCTACTCCTCCTGTGAACGAACCAACAAATTAATTATGGACTACCCCAAGACGCTGAATGGTAAATGTAAATGTTAACATATTCCTCCCTCTGCCCCCCCGTAGGATCTATGAATAAATTACACAACAATTTATTTGGCACGTCAACAAATTCGCTTGCTCCTCGGCAGGGCTTTTATCGATCAAACACAGACTGGGATTTTCAGGGCTTATCAGTGTTGTGTGTGCTCCCTGTTTTTAAGAGTGCCCCGAATCTGTTTTTTCACATTTAACTGAAATAATAATAATAATCTCTGCGTATGCTTGGTAAACGCCCCCACAAACACGTGCGATATTTAAATTCTATATAACTGAAAACTGAAATTTGTTTTCGCTGGCTCAGTCGCCGGACTTTGCTCTGCTTTGGATGATAAAGAAATTCTTTGTCATATTTAGATATAACTTACGTGGCAGTGCGGTTATTGTTTGCCTTATTCATTTAATTATTGCATTTCTAGACTTGATGAAATGTAATTTAATTGGAAAAAGTAGTTAGGGTAGGAGAATAAAAGTGAATTTTAGGTTAGAGCTAAGAACCCTTTCAAACCTTTAAAACATAATAAAGATTATCGATTGAGTAATTTAAACAGAAACAGCTTAGTTTATTAACTAGTAATATTACTATGTTAGTTATAAATATTTACGTAAAATAACAGAAAGATTATTTCTTGAAGTGCAAGTTCAAGTTTAATATAAATAACTTTATAATTATAAGATCACATTAACAATTTAACGATAAAAAATATTTAAGAATATTTTCGGATAACATAGAAAATTCACTAAAATATAATTAAGAATTAGGTTTTTTGGATCCAAACTTCGTTTAAGCTTAAGTCTCTTTATAAACGTTACAATAAAATCTCCAATTCCCCATTGCCCACAGCTCCCCAAGATCTGGCAGACATACACGATGAAGGCATACACAATCTGGATCTGCTGATGCAGGGAGACTTCGATGACAGCATCCAGCTGGGACACAATGACCACAACGGCGGGCACATGGCCCCCGGCGGTGGTGGTGGCGGCACCCACATGGACTCCCCCCACACACCGCCTATGAACGGCTTGGATTCCGGAAGGATGGGTCTAAGCACGCCCGTGTCGACACAGGTGCAGGCGCAATTGCATACACAGTTGCCGGAGAGTCCGCCAGACTCGCAGCCCGCCTACAGTCCGCTGGGCGAGGCGCATGGCATGGCCATGCCAAGCCGGGATCTGATTTATCCTGGACTAACACACATGCAGCACCAGGGGAACCTGCTGCAGACAGACCTCGGCCAGTACGCTTCGCCCCCGCAACAGCAGCAGCAGCATCACTTTGCCGCTCCGCAAGCCGATGTGCGGGTGAAGCACGAAACCGGGCTCATTATGAATCCGGGGAACCTTCTCTCCCAGCAGCAACAGCAGCAGATGCAGCATCAGCATCACCAGCAGCAAATCAACGAGCAACAGTTTCTCACACACCAGCAACAGCATCTGCCGCACCTGCAGGATCTGGGCCAGGACCAGATGCTCTACTATGACAATGCAGTGGGAGCAGCGGGGATGTACGCTGCTGGGAGCTACCAGAACCTGTCCACCTGCACGCTGACCTCTGCCTTGGGACTGGGTGACCGGGTCCAGGTGATCGGAACCAGCCAGCTGTCGCTGAATCGTGTGTCCGCTCCCTCCACGCCCGTGCACTCGCTGTCGCGCAAGCGCAAGATGTCCACGCAGCTCGACTGTCCGGAGTTTTCGCCGGCGCCCAAGGTAGACGCTGGCCTGCGGATGAGCCCTCTGCGTGCCTCCCACCACTCGCTGGCCACACCGACGCCCACGCCAACGACAGCGACGACGCCGGCACCCTCGCACTGCTCCGCCTCCGTGTCCCCAGCCTTGTCCACAGTTCACTCGCAGGCGGACAACAGCCTCGACGGACAGTCGAATGGCGGCGGCGGAGTGGCCCAGGGATCGGGATCCGGGTCGGGTTCGGGGAGCGAAGCGGGAGATCCGGCGGGAGGACAGTGCATCCGGTTCAACGCCTTCCAGCCGGAGCACTGGCACAAGTTGTTCGACCAGGATCTCCAGGAGCTGTCTGTGATCTACTACCGCGTGGACGCGGACAAGGGATTCAACTTTAGCGTCTCGGACGACGCGTACGTGTGCCAGAAGAAGAACCACTTCCAGGTTACTTGCCATGCGCGCCTCCAGGGCGATGCCAAATTCGTGAAGACACCGTCCGGCTTCGAGAAAATCAAATCCTTCCACTTGCATTTCTATGGCGTCAAGTTCGAGGCGCCCAACCAGACCATCCGCGTGGAGCAGAGCCAGTCTGATCGCTCCAAGAAGGCCTTCTATCCCGTACCGTAAGTAGATGTATATTTATAAATATTTTAAATAAACTAAATTTGATGAACTACGAACCTAACCGGACCCTTCTCCCTGTAGCATCGATCTCCAGAAGCATATCGTCAGCAAGATCACCGTCGGTCGACTGCACTTCTCGGAGACAACGAACAACAACATGCGCAAGAAGGGGCGTCCCAATCCAGAGCAGCGCTTCTTCCAGCTGGTTGTGGGCCTGCATGTCCATACCATCTCTGGAAACTTTCCCGTGGTGAGCCATGGCAGCGAAAAGATCATCGTGCGCGCATCCAATCCGGGTCAGTTTGAATCCGATGTTGATCTTTGCTGGCAACGCGGCCTCACCCAGGAGTCGGTGTTCCATGCCGGCCGGGTGGGCATCAATACAGATCGCCCCGACGAGAGCCTGGTGGTGCACGGCAACCTAAAGGTCTCCGGTCACATTGTCCAGCCTAGTGACAGTCGCGCCAAGCAGGAGATCGGCGAGCTGGATACATCGGTGCAACTCCGTAATCTCCAGAAGATTCGGATCGTGCGCTACCGCTATGAGCCGGAGTTTGCCATCCACTCGGGTCTGCGGCGCGAGAGTGACACACGGGAGATCGTGGACACCGGAGTGATTGCCCAGGAGGTGCGCGAGGTCATACCCGATGCGGTGCAAGAGGCTGGCAGCGTGGTGCTGCCCAACGGAGAGGTCATCGAGAACTTCCTGCTGGTCAACAAGGTGCGGAAGCGAGATCTTTCTGTCAAGCTTCTTGTGATTTTTTAAGTTATTTTCTTAATCCCTGTTACAGGATCGCATCCTCATGGAGAACATCGGGGCCGTGAAGGAGCTGTGCAAGGTGACTGGGTCGCTGGAACACCGAATCGAACACCTGGAACGTGCCAACATTGGCCAAAACAGCCAGCAACTGCGTGCCAAGGATCTGCTGGAGCCGCGCTGCCTGCTGCCGGAGCGCGGAGCCCTTAAACCCTACAACAGCCGCCGGGATGGCTACGAGGTGTGCTCCAGCCGTTCCCTGCAGATAGTCATCTTCCTACTGATTATTGTGATGGCTGCTTGGTGAGCATTTATTTTAATATCTCCGGAATAGACTTCAATTATATTTCTTAAAGCCTGGCGGCCGTGTCCACGCTGTACTTCGTGGAGCACAACAAGCAGCAGCAGATGGACGGCTACCAGATCTTTGGCAACGGTCACATGTTCCGTCCGGAGCCGGGGTCGACGCACCTGAGCGATGAGGATCGCCATTACTTCCACAACTTGCATACGCTCTTCCGGAACAAGACCAACGGTGGCTGGCCAGGTCGCTTATACGCCACGAGTACCACACGCCCGGCCGGGTATCGACCCGGTGAGGAGGAGACGGAGGAGCTGGCGGCGGTGATGACAAAGCCACAGGTGCCCGGGGCCCAGCAGCAGAGCCTCAAGCATGCAGCCTTTACGACAACGGCGCCTCGTTTTAGCAATAAGACCCTCAACAGCAAGAAGACCAAGTGGCCCATCTCACAGGAGACACTGCGTCAGGCGGCGGGTCAAAAGCTGCTCCAGACGTCGGCAGTCCATATGCCGCCCTTGCCAGTAAAAACTCTTCCGCCGCCGGCCCTCAACGATACGGTGGTGGCCTCCACAGAAAAGCCACCGCAGGCCATTCCCTTGCCACAGGATTTTGAGAACAACTCCATCGACATTGACGCCCAGCAACAGCAGCAGAAGCAGTCGCAGCTGTCCGCTTTGAAGCTGGACGAGCATATAGTGGTGGTGGGCACCATTGCCAGCCCCGCCTCCGAGGCATCATCCGACTCTGATCCCCCGACAGCGGTCATCCGCAAGTTCAATACCGGCGCCGTGTATACGAACGTGTACAAGACGGTGTCGCCACCAACGGCCAATCTGGCCCTGACCACCAACAAGGTGAGCACAGAGCCCGCCCAGAGTCCGCTCTCCCAGGCGTTGGATGTACCGCCGCCAGCGCTGCCCGTGCGCAACAGCAGCGACAATCCGGATGCCCTGGATCTGCAGAACCTAAGCAACACCAACGAGTCGGTGGACAATCCCATAACCGGAGTGTACGGCTTCGAGTACCAGGGAGCGGGTCTGCGAGAATCCAACCTGGGCAGGCGCTCGGCCAGTCAACGGAGTCTGGAGTGGATAAGACAGAAGAGCCTGAAGACGCCGATCTTTGGCCAGCCTGCCGAATGCAATGGGGATGAGTCGGTCAGCGACAATTGTCAGGTGAGGATTAGCTTCCCAATTTTAAAATCCATATTGAATTGTTGATTAATCTTTCAACTTCTCAGTCCGTGTGCTTCGAGGAACTGCCACCGACTCAACAGCAGCCGGATAATGTGGATGCCAATGTGAAGGAACAGCATGTCGAGGACGACCTGCAGTCGGCGGAGGAGCAGGAACCGGATCCTGACATCATCGAGTCGCAACCACTTGCTGCTGGCAATGAGACCGAGTCGCAGTCCGGTTTCCTTGGCAAGAACTCGCACAGTACCGATGCCTTGGCCAAGAAATTCCCACCGGAAACGGAAACGGTGCTGACTAGCAAGGAAGATCCGGTCTATCGTTTGGTTCAGCCTGCCACCGCCCAGGAGCAACTGCCCAAGGCGGATGAGACGGTGCTACCGCCCTTCCAGCTGGACTGTTGGAGCGTGGCCAGTTGCGTCCTGGCGGCCCAGTACAATCACAGCATCGATGTGGAGCAGTTCTGTCCCAGCACGGGTAGTTCCCTCAACATAAGCTACATAGTTCCGGTGTCGCGTTATCTCCAGGCCAGTAGCCTGGAGCTTCACCTGAGGTTGGGTGAAGAAAACTCCATTTTCGCTTTAAAAAAAATATATATATTTTTGTTGATAGCTCCAACAAGCCACTGCAGTGGTCCATCTGCATCGATGAGGACCAGGCCAAGGCCAATGCCAACGCACAGCTCAATGAGGACGACGAGGCCCCGGCGAACAGCGGGGTGAAGATCCTCAAGCAGCTGGGCAACAACAAACTCATCCTGGCTTTGGACTTGCCCGCCCGCGGCTACTTCCTGCGCGACTTTATGCTGCGCGCCAGCCAGGACCTCGAGCAGGTGGGTTTCAATGACTTCAAAGCAAACTCCTTCGGTGATCCCTCAACAATCTCAGTTGCAGCAAAAACTTTGCGATGACAGCGCTCACCTGGCTAACCCCATACTCCAGTACAACTTTAGGATCGTAAGAGATTGTGATTAGTTTACGGCTTAATTTATGGCACGGATGGATCGAATCTGAGCTCTAAAACATTAATGTAGGCGGCAAGGTCCTCTCCTCCCGGCACACCACCACCCAACACACGGAAAACTCGTTTAAATTAGGAAAATGAGGAAGGAAAATCATGAAACTGTTGATCAGCGAGCGCAAAAGTTGAAATGAATACATTTATACGTAAAGACAAAAGAAATCATTAATGCAAATCAAATATCGACCATTTAAATAAAATATGTAGAGAAATCGAGTACCAGTCTTTTAATTGGGTGGAAAATGGCTGATGGAGGTTAGCAATCATGGATTTATCCTTTAAAAACAACAACACTTTCGCTGGAAATATAACGAAGGAGTACCCAAGGATCAAAGTCTAAGGCTTACTCTTTTCATCTATGACAAATTAATGCACTTTACTATCAAACAATCTACAGACTTAACAATTAAGGGTCAAGAGATGCTACCTTACACAGCAAACGGCTGGTCCTTGCCATCCTCGTGGTACTTTATGTAGGTCTCGCCGTGCGTGAAATCCTTGGTTCCCTCCAGGCGACCGCGCGGCGGGGCCTTCTCGTAGTCAAATGCCTTCGAGGACTTACCAAACAGCTGGTTGGCCATCTCAATGTCTTCACGGTACTTGCCCACGACCACCTTCTTGCCGGTGAGCGGGTCTGTTATGTCACCCAGCGGGTAGACCACCTTTTCCACGGCGTGCGTGATGAGGCGGGTGAGCCGCTCGGGCAGCTCTCGTATCAGAACCACGTCGCCGGTCTTGCACACCTTCTGCGGGTCGTGGGCGAAGTAGAACTCGTCCTTCTTGAAATACTATTGGGAAAAAGGCAGGATCACTGGTTAATTCCGTGCGGTACGGCAATGGGTGCTGCGCTCTCACCATATTCAGGTTCTTGTCCATCTCCATGCGGCGAATGCGGATCTTGGAGGCATTCTGTTTGATGCAGGGCATGCACTGGCCCATCAGCAATAAGCCACGCCTCGACATGGCTTGGTTTGAGTTTAATTAATAATCTTTTATAATTTCACTTAAGATTGTTTTTCTTTTCTAGTTAGCCGTGACATAAACTTTTTATCAATCGATAACACTGTTTGTAATGGGCCCCTTAGAGGTGGGAAAACATCGATGATGCACTGGGAAACTACGATGTTTAGAAAACATCGATGTTGGCATCGGTATTTGTCCACCTCTAACCACGTGTTTTTTTTTCTTTTTCGATTCGCGCGCAACACGTGCAGAAGTCTTAATTTTTTCTCTCGCTCAAGACAACCGCATCAAAATGGCCGACGTTGGTAAGTGGCTGGGACTGATGAATGAACATGGGGCTGCACCTACAAGGACTTTCTTCCCGCAGAGGTGCGCAAGGAGAAGAAAAAGAAGAAGATCAAGGAGGAGCCCGTGGACGCCGATGACATTGGCACGCTGCAGAAGCAGGGCAACTTCCACATCAAGCCCTCGTCCAAGATCGCGGAGCTGGACACCTCGCGGTGGCCGCTGCTGCTGAAGAACTTCGATAAGCTCAACATCCGATCCAACCACTACACGCCGCTGGCCCATGGCTCGTCGCCGCTGAACCGCGACATCCGAGAGTACATGAAGACTGGCTTCATCAACCTGGACAAACCCTCGAACCCCAGTTCGCACGAGGTGGTGGCCTGGATCAAGAAGATCCTGAAGGTGGAGAAGACGGGCCACTCGGGCACGCTCGATCCCAAAGTCACAGGTAAGTCTACACGATGCGCGAGTTTTCCCGTTCGGACCTAACCTAACCTCAATGTGCAACCGCGTGCTCGGCAGGTTGCCTGATTGTTTGCATCGACCGAGCCACTCGGCTGGTTAAGTCGCAGCAGAGTGCCGGCAAGGAGTACGTTGCCATCTTCAAGCTCCACGGCGCCGTCGAATCAGTGGCCAAGGTGCGTCAGGGTCTGGAGAAGCTGCGAGGCGCCCTCTTCCAGCGACCGCCCCTTATCTCCGCCGTGAAGCGTCAGCTGAGAGTGCGTACGGTTTACGACAGCAAGCTGTTGGACTACGATGAGAGCCGCAATATGGGTGAGTCCAGTTTTCTTTATCTCTTGGTTGTGGAGCCGCTGCATCGCTGCTGGAATGTGCTTATCCGGCAGGCGTGCAGTCTGGCTTTCATTTAGCTTGTATAAAAAAAAAACACCAGTATTTGCCGACCGACGCAAATGCACATTTTATTTGTTTAAACCACCGTGTCTCTTTCTCTCCTCCGTCGCTGGCTACTACTCACGTGCTTAGGTGTTTTTTGGGTTAGTTGCGAGGCCGGCTCCTACATCCGTACCATGTGCGTCCATCTGGGCCTGGTCTTGGGCGTCGGTGGCCAGATGTTGGAACTGCGTCGCGTCCGTTCCGGCATTCAGTCTGAGCGTGATGGCATGGTGACCATGCACGACGTTCTGGACGCCATGTGGCTGTACGAGAACCACAAGGACGAGACAATGCTGCGGCGTGTAATCAAGCCTTTGGAGGGTCTGCTGGTCAACCACAAGCGCATCATCATGAAAGACAGTTCGGTGAGTTTCGCAGCCAGATTCGGCTTAAATACCCCATGATATTAAGCCGGCAGGTGCTTGCAATCCCCACGAGCGCCTGTGACTATGATTGGGAACACCAACCGCCACTGATGTGTGTATGTTGGGCAGCGCTTACCTCGCGCGTTCGACAAAGTAATTTCAGACGACATTCCCTCCCACAGATCCCACTGAATCCTCACAACAAATTACCTTTCGAATCTAACCCAACAATTCCATTGTTTTTCCACCAGGTGAATGCCGTGTGTTATGGTGCCAAGATTATGTTGCCCGGCGTTTTGCGTTACGAGGATGGCATCGAGATCGATCAAGAGATCGTTATTTGCACCACCAAGGGCGAGGCTATATGCCTGGCCATTGCCCTGATGACCACAGCCACCATGTCGTCGTGCGACCATGGTGTAGTGGCCAAGATCAAGCGAGTGATCATGGAGCGTGACACATACCCGCGCAAGTGGGGCTTGGGTCCGAAGGCGTCAGCCAAGAAGGCGCTCATTGCTGCCGGCAAGCTGGACAAGTTTGGTAGACCCAACGAGAACACGCCCAAGGAGTGGCTGACCGGGTTCGTGGACTACAGTGCCAAGAAGAAGGCGGCAGATGCTGTGCCAGCTCCCACAAATGGCTCCAGTGAACCCACCAAGGTGAGTTATCGACACTGGCTACATCTTAACATTTTACTCAAAACGATTATACTCAATTTTTTCTCTGTGTAGCGCAAGCTGAGCACCTCAAGTGTGGAGGAATCGGCGGCACCTGCTGCTGCTTCGGAAGAGACACCTTCCAAGGACAAAAAGAAGAAGAAAAAGAAGCACAAGGGCGATGAAGAGGCCCCAGCTGCTGAGGAGGAGGAGGCTGCATCCGGCGATGCGGAGCCAGTGGAAAAAGAGAAGAAGAAAAAGAAGAAGAAGGATAAGGATAGGGACAGAGAAGCTCAGGAATAACAAGTTTCTATAGGATTAGGTTTTAAAGTAGAAAACTCTACGGTTTTTTGTAGAGCCACGCCTACAAATTTGCATAGTTACTAAGTTAAGGAGTGTTTTTATGTGTAGAAATACAAAACTAGATTTCAGATGCATTTAAGTGACATTCGCAATGCAATAAACTAAATGTTATTGTACAAAATCGTTTGTTAGTTTTCAAGATTCAAGTTGTTCTGTTTAGCTTTCCAGTGTTAGGCGGACCACCTTGACTGGCACGGTGAGTTAAATATTCAATTCAATTGAGACTTCAAATGCTTTTTTCGTTTGCTTTTCTCTGTGATGATCAATAACTTTCGCCCCTAGCTGAAAATTGAAACTTCTCCTGTTGAATGCGAGATTGGTCTTACTGAAGATAAAAGCAAGCAAACGCATTTGAGATTCTTTGTTTTCCCATATTTCGTTGGCTAATACAATATAAATAATTTTTATATTTTCAGTTTGGGCATAACGCCAAGTGAAGAAGCTTTATCTTTCGATTGAAAATAAGGTGAGTGTAAATTTAGGTTTACTTTTAGGTAAATAAGTTCTTCTGATGAGTATTAACTTTCGCCCCTATCTGAAAATTGAAACTTCTCTTGTTGAATGCGAGATTGGTCTTACTGAAACCCATACCACTTGGAAATAGAATTAATATTTTAAATGTAATAATATTAAAAAGGAATATTTTATATTTATTTGCAGTTTGATTCAAGGAATTGGCCTCAAACTGGCTTTCAGGAGTTTAAAAGCCACGGTAAGAATATTTTGTATTAAAAAAAAAAACACAATTTCCAATGATGAGTATTAACTTTCGCCCCTATCTGAAAATTGAAACTTCTCCTGATGAATGCGATATTGGTCTTACTGAAACTTATACTCACTGGAACAAACTAATAAATTGCTTAAGAACTTTACTAAATATATATTTATTTTTTATTTACAGATTACCTCGTTTTGTGCATTAATCATAAACCGGAATAAAAATCACAGCTGAAAGGTAAATATTTCTTTTCAAAATAAGCCTACTATCTTTTTATAGTGATGAGTGTTAAACTTTCGCCCCTATCTGAAATTGAAACTTCTCCTGTTGAATGCGAGATTGGTCTTACTGAACTCTGTCACGATATTAATATTTTAATTACATTCAAACTTTTGGCTAAAATCATTTCCTATCTTTATCTTCTTTCAGATGACAATGCATGCTTTTGTGGCCAAGGTAATTATTGTTTACGGTTTCTTTTTGTTTCAATTGCTAATGATGAGAATGGAAAGCTGAATTATGTGGCATGATTTTCACATTAACCGCAACAAAATCCTTATCCAATAGGTCCTACTGATAATATTAAACCATCTAAAAAAGCCTGTTCATACTAACATAATAACTAATCCGAGTAAATTTCCTCCTCCTTTTCAGTGCCCGGCTTCGTTCCCGCACGTTTCGGCCAACATTGCTTAAAAAAAAGGTTGGTTTTCCTTGTCGCTCGATTTTCTTCAGTACATAATTAGATGATGTGAAAGGAATGCTGAAAATGTGTAATGATTCCACATTAACCGCAACAAAAACAATCCTCTAAATTAGGTCCTGCTGAAAATATAAAAACAAAGAATAATTTGCCTTCCCAGTTACCTTAGTTTTCTTACTATTTTATACCTTATATTTTTTCAGGTACAGGACTGCAGAAAATATCCAGAATTTTATATTTAGTTTTTGTCTCGACTTTTGAACGTAAATAAAAGTAAACAAAAAACACGAGATATTTACTTGGTGGGATTAGGTCATGCGTGTTTATAACCTAAAAAAAAACAAGCAGAATTCTCTGGCCAAGTGTTTTTGGCGGCAATAACTTGCCAGGGATGTCGAAAACAAGAGCGGAAGAAGAAGCACAGCAGGGGGAGCGGCCGTTTGTTTGTAAACATAAACTTGACTTTTTTGCAAGTGCAACAGGCCATGTATCAAAGATCCTCTTTATTATTTTCCCCTTTTCGTCGTGGGACGCACTTTAAAGTTGTTAAACACGTTTTTCCCTAAACGTAATTTTCCGCCTGTGCAGCTCTGCGTTTCATTCCATCGTCCCTTGGCGCGTTGCCAATCGGTCGCCATGTTGGATTTATCGCAGTATGTTTGTCACTACATATTTGTGTATGTATGCTTTTCTCGACGCGGTCGTCAACGCGAGCTGTGAGTTGTGAATTGTTAAAATAACTTCAACGATTGCGACACTAAGACGGATTTGCCACTGTCGGGAATCCAGCAAGCAGCTAATTGACACTTTAAGTGCAGGTACGTGACCTCAAAGGCGTTTTAAATTAATGTCAGGACACTACCGGCAAGGGGAATTTTTGTGGAACCGAGAGGGTGCTTTTTGGTGACGCATGCGATCGTTTGTGTATGTATCTATTGCGACGCCATGTTGGGTTTTAGTTTTGAGGTTATTGATTAGTTTTTCGCAAAAGGTACGACTTGGGCCTCTCCAAAAACACTTTATATATGTGTTCTGTAAACAAATGCTAGGGATATTCTGTAATACACCCAAAGCAGTAGCGTATATCTACATAATGGTGAATTGCAAAATTGACTATTGTTATTAATTATTGATTGGATCGTGCAGGTGCAAGTAGACAATATTTCAGTATTTTCCAATACTTAACCCCGCATCGTGAGTGTTAAACGAGTGCATTGTTGCGGAACTTCTGTATATCTTTATGTATAATCCGATATATTCTTTTAAATAACTTAATTTTGTATTCCCGATTTTCAGTACTTTTTTAGATAGGTAGTCCACGCTAAATAGTTAGCGATGTCAATCACGCGCATATCGTGAAAACGTAATATGTTACTGACATTCCTTATTTAAATACTATTTAGTATATTTCCTAATGTTTTGTTAATATTAAATGCTATAAAAAGTTCTTTTCTTCAAGGCCTCGATCGTTATTTTAATCGTCTAATGCTAACATTTAAGCCTTTTTATGCGATTAATCTCGCACTCTTAGTGTTGCAAAATAAGGACTTTTGCTCGAAGTTGTCTTCTGGCCTTTTTCTTGCATTATATAACATTTATCGGTCATCGAAGCGCGCACGTGTACAGCACCGCTCCCCTCTCTCGCTCACACTTGCCAGTGCAACAACAACAGCCGCTAGCTCGTTGCCTCCGTTCCGCGGAAATGCCTGGAATGGAGAGGGCCCAGGGCTCACGCTCACACACATGCACAAGTTGTGAGTCGGAATCTGGATGTTTTGTGATCTGATCGCAAATTCGCACGCGTCGTCGAATAACTCGCTGCCAAATTGTTTGTTCCGCGAGGTGTATTTAATGTATTTGTGACGGCGCCTAGTGCAATATATTTCGGCCGTTGTTTATAGCCAGCACTGGAGCGGAAAACCCAAAGCAATGTTTTGACTCGCTGCTGCTGCTGGTGCTCTTCGCATCGTTCGGGCGTGTGTGCCTGTGTGTGGCGCTGTGAATAGGCGCTAAACCCCTCACCAGCAATCGCTGTCGCTGCGTGCATTTATAGTCTCTGTGATACTTTGGGTCTGTTTGCAAAAGTGCGTAATAAAATGGTTAATAATTTGAATGGTAAATTAATTGTCCGTCTGTGTGTGTGTAGCAAGTGCCATTATTTTGTGTAAATGCAGTTTCGTCCGGTGTGTGTATCTGCTGTCAGGCCGACAGCGTTGCCTAGTTTTCTTTACCAAATAATTTGTTAATAATGATCTCGTCCTTTTTAGTACAATAATTAACATTGTGCCAACCTTTGACAGGTTTCTAGTGCTGGAAAGAGTGATCACTTCTTGTTCCGGCCAGTGTTGTCAATTGTCAGGATTTTCAATACTAGTTTTTGAGGTTAAAGTTTTCCTGCTGCGTAATAATGACTTTTCCCATTTTCCGCTTGCAGCATGACTAACGAACTGCCTCCAATCATACTGAAGGGCAAAGAACTGATCAAATACCGTCACCTAAAGCGCAAATATCCCGTGTCCCAGGCCTTTCTGCACCGTAACTGGTGGAATGCCAAGCGCTTCATTACCTACGCGCTCAGAGCCCGCTGCGTCCTCAGGACTTATGCCTGGCGACAGAGGCGCAGTCACCGCGTACGCCTTGTGCGACGTGTCCGCATTCTGCTCTTCGATCCGCGGCTGAAGGGTATGATCAAGCGGCGTCTTCAGAACGTGCGCCAGTGGTCCAGCAGTCTGGTCGGTCACTACAAGAAGATGGGCCGGATCGAGGAGTACGAGGAGATGGAGCTATACAGTGTGCCTGAGCCGCTGGCTGCCGAGGAGGTTACCAAGCAGATGAAGGAGCAACTGGAACTGCTCAAAAGCGGCAAGCGAGGTCTGTCACTAATGGAGGACGCCAATCGTAATATGGAGGTCCTGTCTGAAGAGCCATCCGAGTCAGACTTTGAGGGCGCCCTAGAAAAAGAATCAGAAACCACTGAACACATGGAATCAGCCAGCTGCACGACAGCGAACCTGGCGGAAAAGAAAGACGAGACAGAAGCCCCTGAACCCATGGAGACTGACATTGCCAAATCAAAGGCGGCGGCTGAAAGAACGCCCAAGAAGTCGTCTGCTCAAACCACTGCCCAGGATGAAGCACCCACCCCGCCCACACCCAGCAAGGAGCAGAGCAACCAGACCAGCACATGCTCCAGTGCCGAGAAACAGGAAAAATCGGAAAAAGCCGGTGGCAGCAAATTCCTGGATATGCTCATCAGCAAGGTGCGCGTGAAGACCTTTGCGCGCGAGGATAACATACCATCCGAGACCAGCGGGTCGGCCCTGCCCGTCGTCTTTGAGGACGATGGCAGCGAGGATTTTGTGGGCTTCGACGAGAGCGTCCATCAGCCCGGAATGCTGCTCACACCGCTGGTGCCGCAGAACTGCAAGACACTGGATAGAAATTCCGCCTTTGTCAGCGACACCTTGGATGCCTACATGCGGGAACACTACAGCAATGATTCAGGGCAGGAGGAGAAGGACAAACTGCTGGAACCGATGGGCCATGACGGGCAGGTTACATCGCATAGCATGCCGCCACCGATGGACATGCCCGCCGTTCCAGAGGCTCTCCAACGTCTGCGCACTGTTGCCGAACGGCGACAGTACCTCCAGCGCTGCAAGAACCAGAAGATGGCCATCATCAACAACGAGGCCAACATATACAGGGAGCTGCAGCGCAAGCAGCGGCAGCGGAAAGTGAAGATTGGCGCCATGCAGGCGCTGCAGGCGCCCGACTCCCAGATGCCCTTCACCCGGCAGGGCTGGCAGGCGGCTAGCTACGTGGCTACCGAGAATTCCAAGTACTACTATCAGGTTGGTATTCCGAAAAATAATATCCCCTTGAAGCTAGACTAATATAATCTCAATTTCTTTCCAGGTGATTCAGGTGGACGGTGCGATGGTGCGCCTCCCCGGTGCGCGAGGCAATAATCTGCAGCGCGAGAAGAATCCCTACTTGAGCTGTCTCACGCGCAGAGAGTTGGCCAGCCTAAAGTGCAGCGACCAGTGTTTGGATGCACGCATCCAAGAAGAGTTGACGGTGATTCCAACGAAAGCGGCCTTGCCGCGGAACCCCAAGATCCTTAATCAGTTTCCCATACCCGCTATTTTTCGACCTTGCCCGCTATCCAAAAAACCGCTGCAGAGGCCGCTGGACGACGACACGGCCGCGTTGCTGCTCGCCGGCGGCAGCATGGCAGTTGTAAGTATGCCGAACGTACAGCTAGACGTGATGCCGGAGGTGGGTCGGCCCCTGGACGAGATCGCCAAGCGATATCTGCAACACATTCTGCCACATCACGACATCACACGGGAATGGGCCGAGTTCAGTGTGTCCACGCTGCAGCAGCCGCCCGTCTGCATGAAAGATGCCGAGGAACAGGCTTCCCAGACGCCAGCCGGTCGTCGGAAGAGCTTCACGTTCGTAATCCCCTACCTGAACGACCGGAATCACATACTGGTGCGGCGTGTGGTGGATCGATCGGAAGAGCTAGACGCCAGTTTCAACGAGATACCCGAGAAACTACAGGAATTCACTTTCCGGTCTAAGCTGCCGCCTGAACCAGATTCCGATCTCCTGGCCTGTGCCGATATGATCAACGATATGATCAACACGGTGGCCATTAGCTGCAGCGAGAATAGCTTTATAAGCGAGGATCCCGATGCGGCGATTGAGAGTTCCAGCCGGGAACGTTCGTCATCCGACTTCGGTTTTACGAAGGATGAAGGTGACAAGGAGGCGGAGAAGCTGGCCGGTGGCGGCGGCAAGACGAAGCGACTGCCCAATAAGCAAAAGCGTCTGGCCAACGAGCTGCGTCGGTTGAATGCCACCATTATAGACGCCGCTGCCAGGAATGCTGATGGTGAGTTGCAATTTCTTTACATCACTGTTTTGGGGTTCTCATATTCCACAGAGGATTTATTAAGGCCTTAAATAGTAATCCTTCAGGAAAATTATAATCTGCAAACTTTATTTCCTGTATTTTCCAGCCAAAAAGCCCTGCATCAAGGATCATTGCCAGCTGGGCTGCCTCTGCGCCAGCCTGGCAGGCACAGATCTACCTCTGCGGGATCATTGCGGCAGGCCCGAGTGCGTCTTAGAGTGTCGCTGCCTGGGTGCGGATCAGGCTCGAGTCATGCGCGTGGAGGCGGCTGATGTAAGCATCTTTAGAATGATGTATTTACAATTTCCCAGCTAATTCTTTCTGTATTTTTTACCTCTATTTTAGGGTCACGGAATTTCCAACGATGAGGCCTTTAATTTGCGCCGAAAGGCCACGGCCCGACTGGCGAAAATGGAGAAGGACTTCACCTCCACCTTGGTGCTCTGCGATAATGAGACGCTGCTGATCAATGATTCGCAGGGCGACAAGAAGCGCCGCTGCACCAAGGCCCCCAAGCGCTACGAGGATTTCGATGACACGGATATGTTTGAAGAGCAGGAGGTCGAGGTTGTGTCGCCCACGTCGAAGAAGCAAAAGAAGTTGGCAGCCGCTGCCGCGGCAGCTGCTGCTGCCGCTGCTGCTGCTGCCGCCGCTGCGAATGCCAAGATATCGTCTCCCATTCTCAAGGAACGCTGCACTGTCAACGATACGGATCTGGCCCAGCTGAAGCATTGCTCTGTGAGCCTGCGCCGGCTGACAGACATCGACAACCTGGCCACCTTCTGCATGACCCACCAGCTGTACAAGTGCTTCTGCGGCGGTGACTCGACCGAGGGCAAGCCCGTGGTTATCGAGAAGGAGCAGTGGAACACAACGGTGGCGCACTTCAATCCGGATCTGGCCGTCAGAGCGCACTATAGCTTTGAGCGGCAAGCGGAGGAGTTGCCGGCAAAGAAAAAGGGAGGCAAGGAGAAGAAACTCAAGGGGAAGACTGAGCTAAAGCCTAAAAACGAATCGGATTCGGATATTGCCAAGTGTGAAAAGAAGGAGGAGCCCAAGACTGACACTAAGGAGGACATTAAATTGACGGAAAAACCCAAATTCTTCGGTGATGAGTGCCCCATTCAGCGTTCCATCGAGCTGGACACGATATTTAGCTACTTTCGGTCGCGTCCCCACATCTGCCGGCGAGCCATATCCGTGCCAAAGAACTCCTATCAGCGTTTGAATCAGCGACGCGCGGAACGAGTGCGTCACTATATAGAGCGCCAGGAGACGCCCGAGACTAGGGAGCTGCTTTTGAGTCGCATTTCGGGGGCCATCACGCATTACCGGAAGGAAATTGACAGGCAAAGGAAGCGAGAGCTGGGAAGGAAGCAGATGGGCCCCGTCATCGAGGTGCGAGATGATTCCGATGGCAGCGAGGTGAGCAGCCTACTGCTAAAGAGGAGCGCCGAGACGTCAACCAAAGGCCAGAAGCCCAGCAAGCGCCTGAAGCTCCAGGAAGATGGGTCGTCGGCGTCGGCGCCGGCGCCAGAACCACCCCAAAGTCCGCGAAAATCGGACATCCAGGTGCCCCGGATAGCCGCCTGCTACTCGCTGAATGCCGCTTCAGTGGACGTTCTGGGCTCTGGAATGTCCAACAATGCATCCGCTGTGGCCATGTCGGTGAATAGCACCAACGAAACTGATTCGCCCAAGTTCCGATCCTTCTACAACGAGGTGGTGAAGAACATGAACACCCTGGTCAGCAAGAAGATGCAGGACATTGACCTGGCCCTGCAGCGCGAAAGCAAAATCATTCCGGTCCCCAACGAGGAGATCCTTTGCATCATTAAATGGACCAACTTTCTGGCCGCCTTCGAGTCGGGCTTCGTTTACATTTGGATTGTGCAGATGAAAACGCACACCTTTCTGGCGGCCACCATTACCAACCAGATGCCCTCGGTGTGCGGAGCCATCGGTGTGGTAAACACCAAGTTTGCCCCCGATCAGCGGGCATTGCCCCTGATGGCATCGCTGCTGATCGAGGGCAAGCGGAACGAGAACACCAACCGACTGGCCGTGGTCATGCAGGGCAGGAAGAGCTATTGGCTCGTCAAGGGCTTCCTGCGCCTCATGGAGGGTAATGCGTGCACCAAGCCCACGCCGCAGACGCATCCGTTGCTAACCAGGAAGATCAATGTGCTTTGCTCGCTGCTCGTTAAGCAGCGTGTGCGGGAGCATCAGAGGAAGGTGCACCAGGGAGCTGGGGAAGCATCGTCGTCCACATGCACGTCTCCAGTGCCAGAGGCGGCACAGGGGGCGCCGCCCACCAAGCGCAAGCTGAAAACTGCTCCCGGAGGAGGAGGCGCTTCAGAGACAGAGCCGCAGAGGGCTGAAGCAACTTCATCAACTGCCGTGGCTTCCACTCCTCCTGTTGCTGCCCCTTCGGTACCGAGAAAAACCAGCAGTCTGGGCCATAGCAACATTGAGTTCCGGAAGGTCTCTCACAGCGACGTGGACGAGCTGCAAATACCGGAGCTGCACGACTACGACCATCGCTGGGTGGTGCTGGACATCTTCGATGACTTCTCGCACATCTTCGTTCCCGCCTGCGGCGACATGATCTCGTTGACACGGATCCACACTGTGATGCGAATGTCTGCGGAGTCACAAAAGGTGGTGCGTCTGCAGTTCTTTCCCCATGCACCATACGACGCCTTCGTCACGCCCTCCTCCAAAAAGAAGATCTATTTTGGACCGCTGCACCTGGACATGCCGCCGCCGGTGCTCCTGCTCCTGCAGAGTGTCGACAGGAAGATGATGACGCGTGAGGCATACCAGAAGGATCACGGCATACCCGTCCAGCGTCATCGCCGGAGCATGGCCTTCTGGGTGCTGCATCTTAACGGACAGGTGCACTTCGAGATCGAAGATGAATCAACGGCCAAGTTGGAGGCGACACAGCCGATCAAGATCCCCTCGCATCTTTCTGTGGAAATATCCAACAAAGTGGTGAAGCCGACGACAAACAGTTTTTCGTCGGTGGTGATCATCGACAGCGATGAGGAGGAGGAGGAAGTTGACGACGACCACCACCAGCTTGAGGCGGGCCAATTGGTGGACACCAATGAGCAACTAACAGTTACCCAGATTAAGCAGGAGCACCCGAGAATGAACTTTACCATACAGACAGTGCCCGCCAGCGGGGCCCTGCAGATCACAACCGCCGAGCCTGTTGCTCCATCGCCCTCCTCCAGCCCTCCAAAGGACGTGACCACCTGCCAGCTAACTGGTGGTTTCATGCCCTTCATTTCCAAGGTGCCCGTCAAAGAGGGCGAACCGCCTGCCAACACCACCACCACCACACAATACCTGACGCCGCAAGTGCAGCTCACAAAGTCCTTGTTAAACGCGGCCACATCCTCCAGTTCCTCGGCGCATCCACCCGCTGCCAAGATCAGTCGCCCATCGGCACCGCTCACCAAAATCAACGAGTCACTGCAGGAGTTGCTCAGCAGCGGCAATACCGTGACACCCGGCGGAATAACGATCACAAAGATGGATAGCAGCAGGGACACAAAGCCGGGATGCCAGCAGAACAACGAGACCATCGTCAAGATTGGCAGCAAACGCTCGGTGAGCGGAATTCCCAAGCAGCCAGCACCGAAAGCAATGCCATCGGTACTAAAAGCCGCCTCTGCAGGAACCTCGATCCTCAGGAAGCCGGCGACAGCACCACCGGCTCAGCATCTACGGCAGCAGCAGCAGCAGCAGCCTGGTGCCCAACCCCCCAGTGCAGGCGTCAAGCTATATCCAAGACCAAGTGTTCAAAGCCAGCGTCAATCAATGCCGGAAAATGCCACTACAATGGGCAGGTCGGTGGGTCCGCGTCAATCCCTTCCCACCAAACCGATGGTGGGCAGTTCGGTGGGTCCGCGTCAATCCCTTCCCGCCAAACCGACACCAAAATTGCCAGTGGCAGGAGCAGAACCATCCTCACGGCTCTCGCTGCCCAACAGTAGAGAACGTCAGCAGTCCCTTCCAGTAAAAGTTGCTGGCAAGCCGGCAGTTCGTCCGGATCAGGCGGCTCCTCCCAAGGCATCACCAACTACTACTACTCAGATGGCTAAGGCCACTGACTGCAGCTACGGAGTGATAGGGGCCAAAGGATTGCCGCGCTACCGCGTCAAGGTGATGGGCTCTGACATTATAGTAAAGATACCCGACCTCGAAGTGGTGCATTTCAAGTCCTTTATGGCCGCCAGCGGATTTCTCAATCGGTGAGCTATAAATTGGATAAGCTTCCATGCTAATTAAAAAATAACATTTTTTCCCCCTCTACACAGCCACCTGAAAAATATACCCGAGTTCAAGGCACTGCTGCCGGCCGATTGGAAGTTTCTGCCACTGAAACAGGCGTCCAAGCCACAGCAACAGCCGGCGACTGAGTCTCATGTGCCATCTAAAAATCAGCATAAACCGGCCTCCATTATTATTGAAGATTGAGGCGAACAAGGAGCGCTGTCCATCATCACGCAAATCACCTAGTTTTTAAGCAACACACACACACATGCACTCCCGTTATCTGGATACATATTATAAATATGTAGTAAGCTGTTTTAGTTTAAAGACCTAGGCTAGAACCATCCAATGCTCTTTTTCGATTTCTGTTTATCATTACGGATGCTTTAAATATAAACAATTATTATTTGCAGAAGCTCAATTTCAAAGTTAATGAGATTTTTTTTGTAATAAAACCTTTCTCAGCTCGGAATGTTAACATCTTTTCAGGGCTTACAAAGGTTGTATACCAAAATATTATATATTTAATAGATATTTCAGTATTTAAGCTTGATATGCCACAAGAAATATGTATACTTCGAGTTTAATAATGTAAAACAATCGATTTTGTTTGTGTTAAATAAATCCATACACTGCAAATAGCAGAGAATAAACATGTTGTGCGAATAAAAGATTGAAATTTAAATCAAATAAATAACGGTGCCCACGCATCAGCCGTTTGGCCGTTCCGATTCCACGGCGTTCCGCACACGCACAGCTGACTGCCCCACAGAACGCGGAAGCAAAATGGAACGCAGGAATAGCGAAAAGCCAATGTTTACGCAGCGTTTCCCGCACAAATTCTGGCATTAGCTTAGTTTTATTTATTTATAAATAAAAAAAGCTTGTGGTATAATCGGAGAGCTTCGATAGTCAGCTGATAAGCACCCGCACCCAGCGTCCAGCGCCGCAGCAACCAAAAATTGGCAAATCCAAAATAAAAAAAACACCTCCAAGGTCAGCATTACATATACATATGCACAAAGATATAGAACCACCTATACACTCAAACCCACAGGCGATCGGGAATATATAGGCGACACTAATTCGCTTGCCTAAACAATTTGCAGATATCGCTGCCGAAAGCTCAGCGCATTTTCTTCGATCGCTTGCTCGGCGGCGACCGGTGGGCCAGATTTCGATACATTGCGAGCTGTGGAAGACGACGACCCCTGAGCAACTGCTGCTGGAAAACAACAACAACACCACCACTGAAAATGGGCTGTGACGAAAAGCGTGAGGCGGTGGGCGGCCTGTTGCGCGTTAAGGATATACCAGAGCTGACGCAGGACCACTGTCGCATGCGCGATCCGGCCAAGGTGGAGCGCATCATTAACGAGTTCGTCTTGGGCGGGCCAGAGCGCATGCAAATCGTGTCGGACTTTGACTACACCATCACCAAACAGCGGACGGAGGACGGCGGCGCGGTGCCCAGCAGCTTCGGCATCTTCAATGCCTGCCAGTCGCTGCCGGAGAACTTCAAGGAGGAGACGGACAAGCTGTACCATAAGTACCGGCCCATCGAAATTGATCCGCACATGCCCATCTCGGAGAAAGTCCAGTACATGATCGAGTGGTGGACCAAGTCCGGGGAGCTGACCAGCGGCTTCGCCTTCGATCAGTCGGAAATAGATCAGATAGCCGAGAAGTACAAGCATGCGCTACGTGACCGCACACACGAGTTCTTTGCGGACCTGCAGCGACTGGGCATTCCCACGCTCGTCTTCTCCGCGGGGCTGGGCAACTCGGTAGTCTCTGTGCTGCGACAGGCCAACGTGATGCACCCCAACGTGAAGGTGGTGTCCAACTTTCTGCAGTTCCGTGACGGACTTCTGGATGGCTTCCAGCAGCCAATGATTCACACCTTTAACAAGAACGAAACAGTGCTTGGAGGCACCGAATACTACGACCTGGTGCACAGCCGGGATCACATCATCGTGATGGGCGACTCCCTGGGCGATGCTGACATGGCGGCCGGTGTTCCAGCTTCCTCGCACATTATGAAAATCGGCTTCCTTTTCGATCACGTGGAGGCCAACATGGACAAATATATGAACACTTTTGACATAGTCCTAGTGGACGACCAGACCATGGATGTGCCCAGGACCCTGCTCGCCCTCATCGAGAAGCAGCATCAGTTGAACCTGCTGGCCGGCAAGCAGAGTTCGCTGTAGGCACAGGCTTCAGGAGAGGATGAGGCGTGCGCGGTCTAAAAAGTACTTGGAGCCCCGTTCCTGCTCTCTCATTAGCAGGAAGGTGCTTGCTAACTGGAAAACAACAGAAGCTACTAATTAGGTGGTTTAGGTTTAGCCATTTTACTCATTTACGAATGAATGTGTGTACAGTTGATGTATTCAAAATCATACATATATTAAAGACAACGTTGAACTGAAAACTGATTCTGTTTTATGGAATATTATGATTATTTTTATTTGCAGAAATAATCTGGAAATTTGGTTTTTTACTTTATTAATTATAAATGTTATAAATAGTTTACTTTGTTTTTTAAAGCTTTTGACTAAAGTTAACAATTTGTGGTCAACTTCACAAAAAAAAAATTAATTTAATCTAGCAAAATAGGTAATATCTTAAACCCAAGAACAAGTTTTATCTTGTCTAGCCAATTGCTATTCATTTCAAAATTTAACGAAATTTTACCAAAA
>JAEIIJ010002448.1:0-27761 GCA_018904815.1 Drosophila ogumai
TTATAAATAATAATAAATAAATTATAATAAAATCTTGGCAAATCACTCTCAAATTTTGTGATAAAAAAATATTGCATATATAATTCCCAACTGGTTCTAGCATTCCTGGAATGAAGTTAAGGTTGCAATACATGTGTGTGCTATTATTTATTCTATGAACGTATTAAAGATTTTAATTAAGTGTATAAGCTTGTTTACAATTTGATATTATTTTTCTTGCCTGCCTGAGTAAATAATCTGTTTGCAATTATCTATTTGTATCTATAGTCATCGCCATTAGGAAACATGTGTGCCGCAGAGTGTAATTCTACACTCCACACGCCTCTGTTTGAACAAGTGTTTGCGGTTGTTTCTATTTCTGCCCAAAAACTGTGTTACCATAATCATGTTTAATGCGCCGCTCCACCTTTAAAGCCATGGGAACCAAATACCTTACTTTACCGCCAAGCCGAGGAATCTCTTCCGCTGGGGGTATGTAGGTACGGGTGTCTAGGCCTGTTGTGGGTAGACCGCAAGAGCAAAAAGCACCATCATCGTCTCTGGCTGACATGGAGATGCATATATCGTCCCTGTTACCCTCCTTCCTCCCCCTCCCCTTCAAGGCCCATCCTGCAGCCCCATATAAAAGCTCATTAAAAGCATAAAAAAAAAGAGCAAATGCAAGGCAGCACAGCTACTGTACGGGCCTTGGTTGATTTTCTCGATTTTTAGCGGCCATATATTTCCGCTCTCCTGCGCCGCCGCCTCCCCAGGAAGAAATCTCCGGCGAAGGAAGAAAAGCACCAGAAAGGCCAAAACAGGTAAGTCAACAACGGCCAAAACAATTTGCAGAGAGAGAAAAAATGTGTAGAGCTAGGGTTTTAGAGTTTTAAAAATGGGATTGAACTTGAAAAATAGAATAGAATAGAATACATTTTGAAGGGAGTTTTTCTTTTAGAAATTAATGAAAAATATTTTTATACATTTGTTTATATTTATATTTATTTACGGAATTTCTCAAATTTTGAATTCGGTGATTGAGGAAATTAATACAAAATCTATTATTTGTTAAAAACTCTTTAAATAATATTTTAAATATATGTTTTTTTTTTTTAATTAATAATTGGAAAATGTCCACATATCTGTTAAAAATTTTCTACAAATTATATTAATTTTTTTTTTAAATTTTCCCTTTTTTTCAGTGCCTACATCCGTTCGGTTTGCGCACGCGCGACGTTGACGTCGACGTCCTCTGCTGCGTTTGGCTGCCTTAATAGTGTGTGTGTGTGTTTTGTTTCCTTTTTTTTGGGGCCTTGGGGGCCTTGGATCTTTTCAGGCTCGAATCTCGTGCCTCGTGTGGCTCTTCTTCTTGCTGTTAGCCGGTATTTACAGGGTATTTGAAAAGGGATGTTCTTGTAAAAGCCTTCTTAGGTATAATGTTTTGCAGAATTCTAACTATTTAAAAGGAATTTTAGTTAATTTAAATTGAAAAAATATATGTAAAGTTATAAAATGGCTTAAAAATGTGCCCAAGCGAGCAAAACAAATGTTGAAACCGCTTTTTACAGATTTTCAAATGTTCTGAGATTTCTTAGGTAATCTAGGATATCTTTCTGACTCTAGAGCATCCTTAATTCGAGTATTTCCTGGAAATTTCCTGCTTCGCTGCTGCTGCTGATGATGACGATGCTAAAGATTGCAATCACGTTGCGCGCAGCGTACAGAATTTGTATCTGCAAGATACATCTGCGTCGCCTCGACTCCCTGCTCCCTGAATTTCATTTCACTGGAATTTATTTAGAACACATTGTTGCCGCTGCTGCTGTCGATGTTGCTCGGGGGCTTAGCAGGACCAGCAGCAGCAGCAGCAGCATCAGCAGCCGCAACAGCAGTAGCAACACAGCAGCAACATGCGGCATTCCAAGGCCCAAAAAAGGCAAATCCCAAGCTACAGCAGCGGCGCAAAATCGATTGGCAGCCTGAAATTTCATTGCAGTTTAGTCGGATTCCCACTGCACCACCCCTCTGCTTTTCCCGAGCTAACATATCGAATAAATTGAATCGAATCGAATCGAATCGAGTCGAATGAGATGCCAAAGAGTCTCGGTGCCGACTGGAAATGGAGTGAAAGTAGGGTAGGCAGATTAGACTCTGGCGCAGCGACTCTCCGGATTGGATCTGTGACTCCGACTTGGAGATCGATATGCACTGGGGCGAAATGTGGCTTAGATGGGGTTTGAAAAGTGCGGGAAAATAGTTCAGAAAATCAGAAATAATTTATTCATAAATATAGAAGCATTTGTGTAAGCTTTTTCGTACTTTGTAAATTAGAAAAAAAGATTATTCTTAATAAAATAAACACAATAATTATATTATTTAAATTTATACTTCACGTCTTAAGATACCTTTTTTTTTTAGTTTTCTTAATATTTTTCTTTCTATAAATGCAAGAAAATACCTATTTAACTATAATATTCTTCCTATTATTTACTTTTTAAATCCTGTTGTTCATATACCAACTATTTCTTCAAGTGCAGCAAACATTCCAAACTTCACATAACAAAAACAACGACGACAAAAAATCTCCAACGACCAGCCAAAAGGTCAAAGTTGAGATTCTGTTCCAAGCCAACAGTCGCGTCAGGGAAAATCAACACAAACTTTGGTATGACGCCCATTCAGGTGACCAGCACTCCCCCACCACCACACCCCCAACTCACACAGGTATTTACAACAACAACAACAACAACAACGACAACAACAGCGATCCAACGATCCGAATAGGAAGTGAGTTAGTGTAACAAAAGTCATAAAAATACCTGGGGACGGCCGAAGGAATGATGATGATGATGATGGGCAAAGCACGAAGTGGCAGCCGGAGCAGGGTTGGGTTTTGGGTTCGGGGGCGGAGGTGACTCTCCATTAACATTATCGTGGCCAGAACAGAAATATTTGGCCATAATAAAAAGAATACGAAACAAAGCGAATCGAATCGAGCAGCGAATTGAAACGGAAACACAAATTGTCAACTCATGGAAGCTCTAGATACTCTTGATCGGGATTGATAAGGGGTTAAAAAATGGGTTATAAGATATGGATTAGTGACTGAACGAAGGAAAATGTTTTGGAAAGTTATATTACCAAAAATAAAGGTGTCTTTAAGTGGTTTATATATTATGATAATATATTGAAATACTTTATAATAAAATCAGTTTTGGTATGCAAATTTCATTAGCATAAATATACATATGTATATGGTATATTTTTTTTAACAATATAAAGAATAAGATGCGTAACGCCATACAATTTTGCGGTGGATTGTCGCTAACTTGGAAATTATTCTAATGCAATATAACATTAATAGGGTATATTTAATATAAAAAGAAACCACTTTTGTATAAACAAAATAATTTTTAGCTTTTTTTTATACTTTGATCTACACTTTTTTTAAGAAATTCCCACACTTCCTAGACTCTTCTCCTGTGCCAAAGCATCCCAGGAAGCGTAACATCCCTATTGCCCATATAGGGTAAGAAAGTATGCGACAATCGGCGATATCGACGAGCGATCGACAGCAATGAAGCGTAACGAAAACACAGCAGCAACAAAAAAGCAAAAGCAACAAAAGCAAGGCAAAAGCACACACAACTACTGAGACTGAGAGCTGGAGACCCGCGTCATATGCCAACTTATTCAATAAATTCCAGGCCTCATCGCCAGCGACTTTTGGCCAAAACCGAAAAAAGCCCGAGGAATTTTGAATAGAAAGAGGATCAATGGCAGCTGCTGCTCTCGCACAAAAAACAAAAAACCAAAATGAAACCCACAAAAGAAAAAAAAAGACAGCCCAGAATTGCGCGCCAATTCTGCAAAAGAGATTCTGGGGACCCGGAGACTGGAGACTGAGGCCGACTTCAAGGAATTGCATAAAAAATTCTTGGCTCTTTCTTCTGTTTTTTTTTCCCCCATTTTTTTGTTCGCTCTTCGCGCTGCTGCTGCGGTCGAAACTTCGGCCTCGACCAGGCTCCAGCTCACAGCTACAGGTACAGATACAGATACAGATACGCGTACCACACAATGTTGACCAAGAACGTAGCGCCCAAAAGGCAGCTTACAGCCACAACAACAACCGGTCTTAGAGAACAGCGATCCAGCCAGCGATCGGCCGAAGACGAAAGAATAACGAACGGAGAACGAAAAAAATAAAAATAAAATAAAATAAAAAGAATACCCATAAACAAGAATGAAAAGCTGCGGCTCCAAGAAGTCGAAGATACAGCTACTCTAAGGCATTCTACCGGCTTAGTCAGGTTGATCAGCCCCCAAAGATAGTGTAGAATTACTATGCAAGATCTTAGGAGATTTCCCCAAAGGACATTAGCTTGGCTGAGGTTTAGGGTTACTATTTTGTTTTGTAATTAAATAAAAGTTGATACTTAAATAAAGATTAAAATAAAGTTTTGGATTTTATCAAAATAATTTTCATAAATAATTATTAATATTTGCATAATGTTACTTTTAAAAGTTTTCGAACATTTTTTTTTTTCTCTCGAATAAATTATGAGCTCTAAAAACCCTCTACAATTTTAAAAACTAAACAAATTCATTTGTGTTTTTACACATACATACTTGTGAAATTATTAAGTAATATTATTAATACTACAATGACTTGACAAATTATTTAAAATGCAATAGTTTTTCTTTATTGTTTATCACCCGAAATAGTGTATAAAAAAACACACCAAAAAGAAGCCTGATACACTGGAAGAAATCGCAGGCTGAGCCCAGAGTTCTCATCGTGGGGCGTGTGTATGCTGCCGCATATTTGAAGCAGCAGCAGAATCAGAATCAGAAGAAGGAGATGGCGAAGGCGAAGGCGAAGCGAGAAGAAGGAAGAGGAGGGAGCCGCGAGAGTAAAAAGGAAAACAAAACTCACGAAAAAAATAAAAAAAAAAGAATCCAGCAAATCAAGCTCACATAGGAATGCAATGCGCCCAAGTGACGATATCGTAGCAGCAGAGGACGTCGACGTTGGCAGCGACCGCGGCCGAGGCAGAGCCGCTCTTACAAATGGCCAGCAGCAGCAGCCTCCCCCCTCCCCACACTTATATTTCCTTCGGCCGTTTCTATCTGGGATTTCGTCCGGAGAGTTTATTTTTAAGATAGCCGCCATAAAAGACGATGGGGATCCTAAAAGTTTGATTTGAATTCTGCAATTTTTCAATGGCTTACGATCCACAATATTTGCTTATATTTATTGCAATTTGCGAACTTTGTTCGAAAGTGATAAGCGGGAGACTTTTGGATAGCCGGAATACAATGATTAAATCCGTGCAAAAATGACTACTTAAGCTAGTCTCAAGTATTTTTTATGTAAATAATTATAATAATAAGCAGTCAAAAAGTGGATAGAATGCTGAAATTATCTTATCTTTTTTGATAATATTATTCAACCCCTTTATTACCTGGCTGAGAAACTCACCTAAACTTAGCTTCATTTCATATTGTAATTTAAAGTAAAACTTCTTTGCTTTTCTTCCTGAAAGGGTTCACATTCCAGGGGCTCTCCTGCCTCTTTTTCAGTCATCTCCTCCTCTGAGACCCCTTCTCCATCTCGCCAGATAAGCCATTGGAATGCCACTCACACTCGGGCACACTCACACATACATTAACACACTCTGACAATGCAGTTGTTGGCTACTGGGATTCTTTGAAGTTTGTTTTTCTTTTATTGCTATTTACATTATTTTGTTGTTGTTGCGGCTGCTGGATTTGTTTACTGCCGAATGTTTTTATTTTTGTTCTTTTTTAAATTGTAAATCTATATGATTATTTATTGTAAATTTTTAAATTTGATTATACAAATTAATTTTTAAAATATGAATTATATTCAAGGAGAATTATGTTATTATTATTATTATTTAACTTGGCTTATTGAATTTTCTTGATTTTAAAATTCTACCAATTTTACAGAACTATGTTAGCTTCAAGTTGTTTTTAGCAGCAGTTGTTAACTCTCTTCTTGATGCTCTCTCTCTTTCTGTTCCCTTACGTGTTCCAATTCCACTTTGTTTCGCCAGTTACTGCGATCGGCGAGAGAGAGAGAGAGAGAGCGAGCACTGCTCCGGCTAACAGAAAATTGCGTTACACTCTCTAAATAACAGATCTGCTAATCGAAATTCATGCCGCTATGAATAGTTATATTAAAAATATATAATAATTCCTCAAATTATAGCATATAATACAAGAATTAAATTTTTACAATCAAACCTAATATACAAATTTAAAACAAATTATTCTGCACTACAGAAATATTTAGAAAGATACAAAAATACTTACGCTTGCAGAAGTATCTACAGTTTTGCTGTCGGCGAGAGAGCCTCCGAGTTAACAGACTGTTGCGGAGAGGCTATAAAAGTGAGTGCCAGACGAAATCGGAACGGAACACAATCGGGATTTAAAAAACAAAAATTTGAGAAAAGCGAACTCGGTTGTGCGCGCGGAACTCATTCCGGTTATTTTTCGTCGACTCAACAAGTATCTTTCACTCGATCGCGCGGTGAAAATACATGGCATGCGGTTTCGGTAGGGCAAAATATTGAATATTTCGTGGATTCGTTGGATTTTTGCCTCGATTTCTTCTCGGCTCCAAGTCCCCGCATCTCACAGTAGATGAGAGTGGAGTTCAGTTGAAAAACAAAATATAATACAAAACGGCGACAAGGAAAACAGCGCGTTTTGATTTTGGATTCGGTCTCAGATTCGTTGCATTCGCTTAATTTACAGTTCTGAGTGTGTGTGTGCTGCTGCTGCTTGGGAAAACGCGATAAAATAACTCCGACTAACTGCAAAAACTACGGCCAGCGTTGAAAAAAAACCCACTGAAATCAACTCAAAAAACCAACTCCAAAAAGTTGGCGCTGGTCAAACCAACAACAAAAAAGAGCGAAGAAAAAGAAAAAATCGAGCTACAACAACTGGCTGCGGCAACTACAACAAATCAAACGGCAACAAAAGCAACAACTAAACCCAGCAAACGGCATTCTTTCGCGCAACAACAACGGCTCCAAAACGAGAGACGAAGAGAGAGAGCGAAAGAGAGCAAACACACACCGACACACTCACACACAACCCAATATCGCTCGCTCTCGCGTGTGTATGCGTGAATTTTGATTAAAAAAACGTGCTCTCCCGCTCCCACACTGACCCCCCCAACCCCCACACACACCCTCGTTTCATCGTGCGACGCTGGAATGCGGCCTGTTCGCTGTTGACTGCGCAGTCGCAGCGCGCGTCGCGAAGAGGTCAGAAAACAACAACGAAAACAACAAAATACATACCAAACACAAGCAGCGCCAACGAAACGAAATTTTTTACTGTTAGGCATTTATCGATAGCCAATCGATAGATTTTGTTTTAAAGAGTGCAAAAAAAAAGCAGCTACAAATTCATCTTGAAAACTCTATTTTTGTGGATTACGCGAAACAGCAGCAGCAGCAACAACAACAATGCCGACAACTGCAGCGGCTGCCTAAGGTGAGAAAGGAAATATGTATACATATATGTATGTATGTATATGTATAAGTAAAGATTGTAGGGTTCCATTTCCCTGGAATTTTAATGACGAACTCATAAATGAAAAAAAAAAAAAGAAAAACGGCAAACAAAACAAATGCCAAGCGAATTTCTTATCTGCCAGCCATAAAATCGCCAACGTCCAACGATTGTTTAACTTTTCGTTGTTGTCGCCACATTTTTTCCTTTTCTTTCTTTCTTATTTTCTTTGTTTTTGTTTTTTACCTTTTCTCAATTTTTTTCTCGTTTATTTTTTGGCTTTGCTATCCACTAAAAAGAGTCAAAAATCCAGCGAATTGTGCAATTAACCCATTTCAAAGCATGGAATATCAAATATCTTTTGGTTTTTGCACTTTTCGGGGGGTATAGGGTCGTCTTAAGATAATAATATTAGGTTCCGTTTGTTCCGTATTGTTTTTGATTGTTTGATAAAGGGAAATTTTTCAATTTTAACTATAAAAATATTTATTAAGTATTAATGTAAAATGGGAATATTTCTAGAAAGATAAACCTAAAGCCAATATAGTTTGCTATAGATTTAACTGGCTTATTGAGAAAAAATATTAAAACTAAACAAATATAGTAGTCACAGTGTTCACTAAATGTTGGAAAAGTTAAGAAAAATAATTCGAATCGCTTGCTTATCATTTATGAATTCAGTTTTGGAACTTTCCCAAATGCTCTCATCATCAAAGTTAAGGGTATTTAAACTTCGACTGTTTCTAAAGACCTAAAAGCATTCCCGCATAGAATTTCATGCCACAGTCAATCCCGTCGAACCGAAATCCTAAGTCCTAATTCCCAACTGGGTTAGATCACCGTGTGCTGGCGGGTTCCTATGGGTTCTAGTGGGTTAAGTGCTCTCGCTTATCGGGGCAACGGGCAGGTGGGTGCTTAAGCTGTTGTCTGAAAACGATCGACAGCGGAACAATTAAGTGGAAATTGTAGCCTCCGACCACCTCCGAATGGGGGATGGGCTCGTTGCTGCTCTTGTTTGTCCCGGGTCTGGGATTTCAGGCGATGATCCGGGGAAATGGGGAGCTGCGAGAACAATAACTGAAATCAGAGCCCGACGACAATCAGACATCTCGAATGTAAATCAGCTGCGAAAGATAAACAAACGAGTGGAAACACACGCTTTGAGTGGTTAACGTTAAACGCTAATCGTTAAACGATTTTGCCACCAGGTGATATAGCCACACAGACAAACATATATGTAGTTAATTGTCGGTGGGTAACTGTATCTGCGGACAGGCGTATCTGTATCTCGCCCCGTACACATGTATCCCCACTGGCTTTGCAGTTGTATCTTGTGGTTTGCGATTGAGCACTGACATCTCCATCTGTACATCGCACTTGACCTCAGCGGGCCGAGGGCTTTGCATTGAAAACTGACAACTCTGACAACTGACAACGGCGATGATAATAAATACTTGAAATAATAATTTCGTAAACCGAAATTCCTGCACGCATCGAATATGCGTAAAAACACACGCACACACACTCGCACCCGACAAGTGTGTTGTTTCGAACAATTCAAGCAATTAAAATGTACAACAAATTAAACAAATTTTGAATGACAATCGAGTCGAGGCTGAGAGATAGAGATATAGCGACTTGGCGTGGCTCAGCCGACGAGTTCATTGAGTTTGGGGATAGACTAATGAGTGACCTTTAAGAGGGTAATGAGTCCCCCCGGAACATCTAAGCTACTAATTACTTTTGAAGGGGAATATAGCTAAGTATTATTTTATTTTTGCGTATTCCAAAGCCCGATCAGGCCATCGATTGATCGCAAGAAATATGGCAGCTATAAAGTTTAAGCAACTATTAAATAAATCAATGGCCTGGTCTTTTAAGCGTTCTAGGCTTGTGATATGCCCGATTTTTATTATTCCAACTGGTTTTCATGGTCAGCCCCAAAATAGCACACTTAAAATAAGCACAACAACAGGGATCCTTCTTAATATTCAGGGTGATAAAATTGCTGAAATTTAAATTTCTTATGAAAGCTGATCTCTGGTTAGGAATTAAGTGGTTTCTATTTTTAATTTCTCTTCTTTTAGAATTTTTCTTAGATCGTATTTCTTTAAAATCTAACTTCCTGCTTTCTTATTGAAAGGAAACCCCCTTTTTCTGGTACCTGTAATTTTTCCTAGGGTATTACGGCAGACATAGTTTCGCACGCCTTCGATTCGGCATGCGGCACACGTTGTGGCTGCCTGGGGTTTTTTTTTGCTTTTTTGTTTCTTGCTGTTTGCTGCTCTCATTGCGGAGGCCATCGGCTCCTCCGCGCCGCTCCAACTTTGCCCAGGTGTGGCTTGGTGCGGTGCAAAGTGGTGCCAAGCCAAGCGACGACGACGTGTGCGCTGGTTTCTACGGCCTGGGCTGGCCCACTCCGCCCTGGCATGGTTGCTCATCACCATTGCTATTATCGGCGAAGCGTCATTATCGTGATCGCACTGTGCGGGGACATTTCGCGCATTTCAAAGACACCAAAATGTTGTGTGTGTGCTTGTGTGTTTGTGTTTGGCCATAACTGGCACAACAAGTGGAATTTCGTGGAGTTGGGAATTCGGTATTCGGCATTTGCCGCTGTTTGGTTTTGTTTCTCTGTCGCCTTTCTGCTCGTCTCTGTGTCTCATTTCTGTTTTCTCCTTTTCATATATTTTTGTCGGCATTTGGCAAGAAAACGCCAAGTTATTTGCCGATTTGATGGCTCATAAGGGGCATAGTAAACCCCACACGAAGAGAGATACTTAATAATATTAGTTACAGGTTGTTTACTGGAAGGTTTTATTATTTATTTAAATATATATTACGGGATAAACTTAAAAATGGGTAGTTTCAGTATAATTAGTGTAAATTTAACAATTATTTCATAAAAATTGCTTATAGTAAAGTAATAATTTTTTTTTTTTAATCAAATGAATAAGTTTTTCTATTTAAAAATCTGAAAATATTACTTTTATTCGGTTTCCCAAATTCCTTACCTAAAAAGGAATAATTTTAAGTCTATAAACTACCCCATTGACCACCAAATTTGTTTACAAACTCGGCTAAAACTCATTTGCGTGACGAATGCCACACCCCTTACGGGAATGACACTTGCTGGGCACCGGCTCTGTCCCCAATGACGCGCATCCGCCGCATTGGCCAGCGTGTGAAAATGCCACCAAACCGAACCGATCAAATACGTACCGAGTCTGAACTGAACTGAACTAAACTAAACTATTTCAGGCCGCCCCATTGACGCCAGCTTGCCGTTCTATCGGTAATTAAAAGGCCCAGACGCACGTATACTAAACCCGCTCCGGTTATACAGTCCATTCCGGTCTCACCAAGCCAGGCCCGGCCTGGCCAGGCCAACTCATGAGCAAAATATTCCACGTCAAAAGCTACCGCTTTGCCGATCGTCATTCATTAGTCCGTTGTTGGGGCTCTGAGAACGAGCGAAACACTTTCAATAGAATGCGCGAATCCAGTTTGAGAGCAAAACAACTCGGTGCTAGAGCACTCAGGTTAGACAACTACAAGATCATAGTGGTTCAGAGAAGAAGAATCTCTTAGAGAAGAATCTCTTAGAGAAGAATCTCTGGCGAAGAATTTAGAGGAGATGTGTGTGGTTCTCAGAAGGTAGAGAGGGATCGAGTGGGTTTATGGTGATTAGTTTTGAAATAAATTAAAGGTACATTAGGATTTTTGAAAGCTTTCTTAAAATTGTATGTAATCTCTTTATATATTTTTGATGTCGTGTCTATAAATATAGTTTCCAAATTACATAATTTATACAGACTCTGGATTACAATTCATGTCAAAAAATGATATAGACTGTGCTGCCTCCCTTATCATTAACCTAAACATTGATTATATTGTTATGCACCAAATGTGTCCCCTATATCATTAAGTAATTTAGTATAGCAAAGCTAAGAATAGACTTTCTATACTCTTTATTCAGATTTTATATAATATCTTATAGCTACACTCCAGACATCTTGTATTTGCTCCTGAATTTTACAATCATTTATTCTGCGAAATGAATTTCTCAGAGACCTCAGTTAATTTTAATCTTTATCTGCCGCCTCTGCTGGGGCTATCCCACGTTCAGATCATCTTGGATTCGAGTCAATTCGATTCAATACTATTTCGCATTCCACGCTGCTCGATTTTACGATCATTTACGCTGCCTTGTTTATTGATCTGATCAATGCGCGCGCACTCGCATTCCTCGCTGAAATCCATATGGATATTTCCAATTTCTGATTCCGTTTCTGATTCGATCAGCATTTCAATGGGCCAGCCAGCAGCTAGCACACGCGGTTAAAGCGTTTATCGTGGTCTCCGTCTCCGTCTCCGTCTCGGCTCTAGGTCTCGATTCCAGCGGGTTACTACCCGCCGCCATATCCGCCATTCTTGGCACCCCGCCTGTATCCAAGATCCAATCGATCGCCGTTCGACTTTGGCGATTGCTGGGTTGACTCGAACTCGGTTGACAAACACACGCCCCGAATGAGCTCAGTGCAATGGCATGTGCAGTTGACATAGTCGTTGGGGACAAGAGGGGTGGCAGTGGGGCGTTGGGCTCACGGGGAGAAAAATATAGGGGTTATATATAGGGTTTCTACAGATGGTTTAAAATAGGTTTTGGTCAAAGTTAAAATTGTTTTATTAGGAGGAACACTTAATTTCTTTTTAGAAGAATATATAAGAAATATATATTCATGGAAAAATGTAAGGGATTTATTTTTTTTAATGAATAAATTTCCATCATCAAAATGCATAATTTATATATTATGTGACTCTTATTATAGATTTGAAATTGCAAGTCTAGGAAATGAAAAAGTTGATTGAACGATAAATACTGTTATTTAAAAATAGATCGAAAAAATATAATGGGAAACTAAGGCAAGTTAATTGAATGACATTATTTTTGAATAGTTTTTAATATTATTAATATTTAAAATTCGGTTTGTTTCCACATTTAATAATTAATATATAAAAGTATAAAATATTTGCCATTTCTATATAAAAAACAGAGAATTTATATTTGGAACAATATAAACCAAATACTCAGGAATATAGATTTATTTCTTTATTTTATTTTTCTTCCTAGCGCTACAGTATATTTATAAATAATATTTAAAAAATTCATTTAAAACCATTTGTATCATAAAAAGCTAGAAAATTCACCCCACCTTTCCAATTTTCCCCAAGTTTCCTCTGGTTGACTTTTGAAATTCCAAATTATTTTTATGATTGCACCTCGGAAACAGTTGGAAGTGGTTGGGAAGTGCCTGAACTTTTCGCAGTGTTTGCTGTTTGAATTGCTGTCGCAGCACAACGTGGCGTATGCGCAACGTCTCTGTTTCTGTTTCTGTTGCTGTTACTGTTTCTGTATCGCCGTCTCTGTCCCTGACTCCGACTGAGCTGCTTCCCTCTTTTTCCCCCCAATGTGGGGTTGGGGGAAGGGGGCAAGCATTCGCTTAGCTGGCAGAAAAGCATTCACTGCCTGGCGCTTGCGCCATTTAATTGACTTTGGTCGGCGTCGTCGTCGCGGCAGAGCCCGTGGGATTTTATTGCCTCCGCTGTCGCCTTCTCCTCCACCTTCTCTTTCTCCGTCTGCATTCCAAACTCTCTCGAAAGAAACCCCCCCCCCCAGCACCCTCCTCCCCCTCGATTTGAGCTTATCATAAACAAAATACAAGTATTTATTGCCATTTGCTAATTGCTGATTAGCGTGTCTCCCCAACAGCTCTACTTGGCTCGCTTCTTTGCCGGGTTTCTTTTTTGTGTGTTGTTTTTTAATTGCCACCCCTCTTTGCAGCCCCCTTTATCCGTGACTCCCCCCTCACTCTGGCCTGTGTGTTGACTTTGATAATTAGCGTTGGCACGGCTTTCTTCGCTTCCCGCTCTCATTAGCCAACGGAATGCGGATAATTTGCTATGATTGAAATTGTTAAATGCTTTTAATTTGTTTGCATTTCAAATTAAAAAAACAGCACCGGCAGCTCCACAGCTCCTGACTCATCCAACCATCCTCTCCTCCAGCGGCGAGATTTCATAAAAAGTCGTGATCGCAACTGGCAGACTCTATTACTGGGGGATGGCAAATATTTTTTTAGCTTTTTGGCATTGCCTTTTTGTTTGCACGTATATATGTATGTATATGTGTATTGCATAATGACCGGCATTGTGAGCTGTTGGAATTCGGTGGAAATACGAGTAGGGGAGCTGGCTTTCTTCGAGGCTTTAAAGATACATTTGTATCTTGGCTGGAAATGTCGCCCGTTTCGATTTATCTTGCTCCCACTTCCGGAGAAATCTGTGCATAATCGAACAGCAATCTGCATCTGGCAAGTTCTCATTTCGCTTAAACGTTCTCTTCTCTCATTATGGCCAGGTTGGTTCGTTTCCTTGGGAATTCCCTGCCAGCTACGATGGCAATCTTCTAATTAGTTTCCTTTTATTGTTATCAGGCCATTTCCTTTTATGGCTGATCTTCATTATAGTTTATTATGTTTAAGTGGAGTAAACAGTTCCAGGGGAAGATTGATTATTGGTTGAGTCTAGAATATATTATTATCAGGTATTTATTTGTATAGTGAGCTCTGATTATGTGTTTATTAATTTCCTTATAGTTGTAGCTTTGAGATAAGAAGGTGGTTTTCTTTATATTTACTTTAAATACTTACCTGGAATGTTCAGTTATTATTTTGCTTTGTTTTAAATCTCTCAAAATCCCTTCCCTTTCGCCTCAAATCACTCAATATCCCGGACTCTGAGTGATCACTTAATCCAGTTCCTCTTGAGACCTCAACAATGTTGTTATTTTTTGTGTTTCTCCGATAAATTCCTCGGTAATAAGTCAATCGCGAGACACATTAGAGAAAGAGAGAAAGAGAGACAGGGACAGAGAGGTACCTGGAATTCCGATTCTCGTTTCGTAACCAACAGTGATCTGGCATAAAGAGCCTGTTCTCCAGATCACCTTAGCCCGGTCCAAGGTGCGCATGGAAATCGGCTTAAAATATAATTGCTTTTCAAAAGCTTTTTTCTGAGGAGGAGGAGGGGTGAATCGGGGGGGAGAAGAGTTTTGTTTGCCAGTATTCCCAGATATTCTTTGGTTTCTAATTTATGTCAAATGCGAGCTTTGATTGATGATCGCTCTTGGTAGGGAAGGCAAACGGAACGGGCGGAGAGGCATTCCTTGGATCGGTCTGATCATATATTTATAAGTCAGGGCGGTTCTCCAACTCCAAAGCCGTCGTCCCACTCCAACTATCTCGCCTGCAGATGTCTCTCTCTCTCTCTCTGTCTGTCTCCCTAGCGACTCTCGATTCCCTCGATTCACTCGACTCTGGCTCTCGGACTTGACTCTGAATAAATTTATTGGACGTTGAAATTTATTAGACACAAAAAATGCGCCAATATTGAAATTTATGCGTCTCCATCGGGCTGAAGTTAGAAACCGTAGTCGCTGGCGCTCGGCTCCATACACAAAAAGTTGATTTGATTCGATTTGATTTTAATTTATGCATAAAATACTTTTCTTTCATCACGGCGGGGCCAGTTTCGGTCTCTCTCTCTCTCTGAGTCTGTCTTGGAACTTTCTTTAACTGAATTTTAATAATTTTATGCGCAACGCATCGAGAGGGGGAGGCCTGCCTGGCTGCCACGCACGCACCGCCTCGAGTCTTTGGCTATTTAATTTTTTAAGACCAAGACCAAGTTGGAGTCCCCAGTCCGAGTGCGAGTGCTAATCAAGTTTGTCGCCTAAGTCTTTCGTTATTGATTGGTGAAATTGTTCGGCAGTCGGTTTGGGCCCAAAAGAGGCGGGCGCCACCGCTTCTTCGCTCCAGCGTCCGTCTGGGGCGGCTCCAGCGGCATCAATTTGCCTGAAAAAAAAAACAACAACACCAGAGAAAAAAAATATAAAAGAATGGTGCCTAACCGAGCCGATCTTGCGGCAGCTTTATCGGCATTTGATGAGCCAGAAATGCGGTTAGAAATGACGCTTGGACGCCTGAACACTTGGTTGTTGCTGGCTTTTTAGCTCGTATCACCGGAATGCGATGAAATTTCATCGCCGGAATGGTTTATCGCCGGAATGGTGATGGTATATCACAATCGTAAAAATTTGGAGCGCTTCGAAAACCAATTTTCATATCATGTGTCCAATAGATGAGTTTTAGGCTGTGATTAACCATCGATAGAAAGTCGAAGTTTACACTGGTAAAATTAGAGGAGACTGGGAGTTCTTAGCAATTTTTTAAGAGAATTAAATAGTAGATTTTTTTGAATTCATTACTAAGCTGCTTTAGGGGTATTTATCTTACTAAAGTAAAATATCTTCAAAAAAGCTTAAATGTTTTTTACATTTTTTGTATTTTAATATTATACAATTTAATTAAAATTAATTAAATATACATAACTTTATAAAAAAATTTACAAATATTAAAGGGGAAATTCTCTATTTTTGGGGATACCTTAAGTATCTTGAACGTCAAGAGTTTCTCTTTGGTTTTTATAGTACGACATACTTCCAGAATCTCTTAGTTTCTTTACCATAATTAAACCCCTTGATATTCTTAGATTAATATTAGTAACTTCTTAAATTTATAGCTGTAATCTCGGACTGAATTTAATAACATAATTTACAAATATTAAAGGAGAAATTCTTTTTGCTTTAATAGTTTTTTAATACATTATTTTACGAGCCACTTTAAGTATCCTGCAACTTCAAGAGTTTCCCTTTAATTTGTCTAGTACAAAATACTTTCAAAATCTCTCTATTTCTTTACCATAATTTTAACCCTTTTATATTCTGAGATATTAATTTATTTCCGCCCAATTTCTTTTCATTCCAAATAGCAACATATTTCAAACGCGCGCGCTGTATACGGAAAATGATGCAGCATGCGAGCATTTTGCACCGTCAGCGCGCCCCTGGAAGTATGCGCGTCCTCAGCCGAGCAACTATCACCAGGCTCGCGATTCCTGGCCCTGAGGTGAGTCCTTTAAAACATTATATTTTTTACAACTATTAGTATTTATTCTTTAAAATTCCTTCACAGACTTCTGGGGCAGCAGCAGCCGAAAACCCTGTACTTCCTAGTCGATGCCAAGAGCCGCGTTCGAGAGGTCTACACGCAGACATGTCTGCACTTTGCCACGCAAGGGATGCTGGACACCGAGCTCTTCGGTCTGGCTGTGCTCATAGGTGAGTCCTAGGGAGTGGGGATTTCGCTGCGGGATAAGGTTACAGATGTGTCCAAATGAAGAGTAGCCAAAATGCCAGCGATAAGGCACGAAAAGTACAACTAATAAACATAAACCAGTCTTCTCTAAAAGCTGCTCATCATCATCAGCAGCAGCGAGAAGCAGGAGATTCAGCCTCCATCCTCCATTCTGGCCAAAGCGATCTGCCAAAACACATAAAAATACCAACACACAGCGGAGCTGCAGCAAAAAAAAAAAAAAAACACCAAGAAAAAATGGCACATAAAACGAACAAAAAGCCAGGGAACGCGTCGCCTTCATGGCGAACAAACAATTTCAGGAATACAGAAGAGGGGCCTCGGCTTGGAGGAGGAGGAGATGCAGGGCAGCAGGGAACAGACACAAGACGCGTGTTCAGTAATTCAGGTAGCCGTCGCGCGTTGCATTAACACAAACGAATCGAACGACAGCCAAGGAGGATGGCGGCGGTCCGAGGCTGCCTTCGTAGCTGGAGTTGGAGTTGGAGTTTCGGAGGATGGAGGCTGGAGGCTGCAGGCTGGAGCCTGAACTGAAACTCGGCAAAGAGGCGAGCAGACAGCGTCTTTGGCATTGGCTTTAGATATATATACGTATATATGCGTTTTCCAAAGGCCCAATAACACACACACACACACACAAGTCCCGGGGAGAGCAAACGAGAAAGGAGCAAAGAATTTTATTTGAGTTTAAGACGAAGTTCTATTACCCTTGAGAAAGAGTTTTTAAAAGAAAAAAGCAAGAGTAGTGAATATATTAGAATTAGCTATTTAAGGCAGATTTAGGTAGAGATACACAATATTTTAGGTGAAATTCTATAAAAAAATGTGCTATAAATCCATATTCTGTTTGGTATAATGGAAGCCATATAATAGTAAAAGCAGGCAAATAAATTAGATACATTTTTTTTTAATATAAAATCTTTAAAGTTTTCTTTATTTAAAAATTCGATATGTATAATAATTAGTAAATAATTCCACTATTAAATAAGCTTTTTTCGGAGTATTATAATTTTAGTCAGGAGCTTGCAAAGCACTGAAGGAGTCATTTCCGACCCTATAAATCATATATATTCTTGATCAGGACTAACAGGAGAATATTTCTAGTCATATAGGGAAGAAAACATTTTTTTTAATTTTTTTCAAAATTTGATAAGGGGTTACATCGTTAAAATTGTCAGAAATTGTTTAAAATTTTCAATTTTGTAAAGTTTAAAAATTTAAATGCAGATATATTAACCTAATAAAAACTAGCACAGCGCAGCTTTCCGAATTAAAATTAAGGCATTTTTGGCTTAATGGAATTTTAAAACTTGAAGGTTGACATTACCTTGTTGTTTTTGTAAATATATACATTTTTAAAATTTATAGTGATTCCGAAACTAGAATTTTATACGATTTTATAAAATTGTTGTTGATATTTGATTTAACACCCAAATATTTTTGATATATTTCTGTTGGTTTAATAATTATTAATTTAATAATTCAATTCAAATTTGCTAGTTTGCTTCCTTTTTTGTTTTATTTTTCTAAACCCCTGTTCGTCTATACCCCTTATTTTATGTTACTCTGGTTAGAGCAAGAGCCCAAGAACACAACACGTAAATTTTCGAATCTGGTTGGCATCAATTTCGTGGCAAGAGGCAGGCATTCAAGGGGGCAAGCGGTGGTGAGGAGCGGCGAGGAAGTTGCCTCAACATCTTCAGCAAAGAATTTGGTATGCAGTTTGAAGTTGGAGTCGCTGCTGGAGCTGAAGTTGGAGCTGGAGGAGCTGCAGCTCGAACTGAAGCTGAAGCTGCGGCTTTAACTGAATCTGAAGATGGGGTTGGGCATGCCAACGTCCTCGCTTGCCTCGAAGAAGGCGGACGATGAGGAGGAAGATGCTGTGGCACAAGCAGAGGAGGATTCCTCTGGCTCAACTATGAAATTGGCAGTTTGCATTTTGCTCTCGTGTGTGTGTTTTAGTGTTAGTGCTGGGGTTTGGTTTGGGTTTTGTGGCCAAGGATTCCTGCCAATGTCAGTTGTTTGGTGTGTTCTGTATGTGTGCTTGAGTTAGGCATGCGGTTGTGGCAGCAAGACCGCGTTTCTTGGTTCTCTAACAGCCTTGTATCTTTCATAATAAAAAACCCTGAATTTGTGAAAATATGGGAAGAAGTATTAAATATTCAAATATTTGGCAGACTTTGATATATTCCATTTTATAGTTATTTAAATTCTTCCTCCTTAGCAAGTTTGTTGCCTGAATCTTTTGATTCTCTTCCCTTTTCAATGCCCCAAACAAAAAGACTAAGAGCTGCCAAAATGATGTCCCTTCCTCGCTAAATGGAAATGAATTTCAATTTTATGGCCAGCCAGCGTCAATAAATTTCATCTTTATGCAAATTCGCTTTGCTCCTCGACGGAAGATGCATCTTTAAGTGGTGGCTCGGTCACTCGGATGGCCGCTGGCAATTTGGCAACATTGTCGTCGGCCATATCTCTCCTCCTCATCCATGGTGTTATTTTTAGGCTGTCGCATTGCTCGGATTCCTGTGCCGCATTCCGTACCTTTTGGGTTCGTTCTCTCCGCCCCACAAAACTCTATCACTCTGCGCTCCTTCTGGGGGCCCCGCCCCCTTTGTAGCTGTAATCTGTAGACCAGCATTTTCTTTTCCATTTAATGTTAATGGCTCATAATCATTATTATATGGCGTTGGCCGGTCCTCGTCTTCGGTCTTCAGTCTTCAATCTTTGGACGACGGTCGGCCTTGCAGCCGAGCTGCCACATGCCCCGGCCCCGGCCCCTGTCCCACCCCCGGCCCCTGATCCTCTCCTGCCTTGCCTCTTCGGGCTGCGTGCATCTGATAACATCGGAAATTAAAATTCTTTTGGTTTTATGTTGTTTCTTTTTTTTTTTTTTTCGTCCGCTCGTTCGTTCTCTTTCAGCCAGTTTCGATGCACACACACATATTTATCTTCGAGGCTGTCCATTCTTGGGGATATCCTATAAAAGAGTGTGTGTATAGGATCAAGGGTATGCTCGAAGTGTGGGATAGAGATTGGAGAAGATTTCCTGGGTGTCATTATGCTAAAATAATTTTTAATATATTTTGTATTATTTATTTCTCTTACAACAAAGCAAATTCTGAAAACAAAGAAAGTATTTTATAGTAAAAATTATAACTTTGTTATATAATACCCTTTATTTTATTTTTAAACCTTTTTAGTTAAAGAATTGTCCTAAGGATCATCTTTTAAAACCTCTGTATTTAAGAATCATTTTGAGGTTTAAAAGCTACCTCCAAGGTACCTATAATTTTTTAAAGAAAACCTTTAAGGCAACAATCTTTACCTTTTTATAATTATTTTAAAATAAGTTTTGAAGGTCCTAAATTATATAATTAATCAACAAATAAATTAGGGATATTAATCCTATAATATATTTTAAAACACGAAAAAAACAGGTGTATAATTATACATAATTTATTATATATACAACACATCGTTTACATTTTTCAACACTTCCATCTTAAAATATTATAGTGTCGCAGTTTTCCATCTTACTTACATCCTTAACCCACATTCCAGGGCATTCCCTCGTCGAGTTCTATCTTCCCCTCCCTTTATTCTTAACTTTTTTTTTGTTTTTGGTTATTATGGCCACTCAAACTCGGACTGAGACCTTTTGGAAAATAAATCTGAATCTGAAGAATGCCAGGCCATGGCATTGGGCGCAGCTGTCTCCGTGGCCAGACCCTGCTCTCCTCCTCCTGCTCCTACTCCTCGCCAGTTATTATGCCTGCCCCTCAGCTCACCTGGCTCTCACCTCACCTGAACTCGAGCTGGAATTCCTCGGCTTGATGAGCCTTTGCCTGCTGCCTCTGCCTCTGGCTCTGCCTCTGCTTTGAGGCTGTAATTTGTGTTGCATGTGTTTCAAATTAAAGATTTATTTCGCTGCCCCTCAACCCTCGGTCTTGGGTCTTCGGTCCACAGTCCACAGTCCGCAGTCCGCAGTCCTCAGTCCCGTGTGCGTGCGTGTTAATTGTGAGCGCTGAGGAATGCGATGGAAAATATGTTAATTATTAGGTTTTTTTTTTTTTGCCGCGGGGGCGGGGATTGGTATTGGGATTGCGTGAGGATCCATCAGGGCAGGCAGTCGGAGACAGAGACTGGCTACCGCAGAGAGATCAGACCTCTCTGCTGGCCTTCACACCTGCCGTGTGCTGGCTCTTAGAACCAGGCAGTGGGTTTTTCTTGGGCCAAAAGGAATTCCATTTTGGCCAGGAGTTGGGTGAAATTTGAATGCGAAAAGAAATCGCTTGGAGTTTCGGCCTGGAGCTCTCTCGGAAACTGCGAACCAAAACCAAGCCGAACGACTTGGGTTTCAGCTGCCTCTTTTTTTCCAGCGCTCAGTGCTTACCTGTCTTTCTACCTGTTTCTTTTTTTTTTTTTTTTTTGTGTTTCTCCTCTTTCTCTCTGGCTCTTTTTTTTTATTTTTGTTGCTGCGTTTTGGGCTTGGTATGCAACACTCGCTCTCGCTCTGACTTGGTTTTTACACGCTGAGAAAATGTGGGAGATTTTATGGAATTTAAGGGAATTTATTAATGAAAAATGTATAATTTTTAAAAGATATTTATAGATAGAAGTTTAATACATTTTTTAATTTATTTAGCACTCAATTTATAAACTGAAAAGCAAGGTAGATTTTAGCCTTAGAAACTTTGTTTATAAAGTCTCTTTTCTGTGCTATCTTATCTCAGTTTTTCTGGAGGATAAACCCCTTAATTTTTCTGAGTGCCTCCAACTCGAATACCTATTCTTTCCCGGCTGTCCACTTGTTGCCACTTCCACTCCAGCTTCAGCTCCAGCTCCAGCTCCAGCTCCAACTCCGGTCCACGACGTCGTCATTGATAGGCACTTATTCGGCCGCTGATGATTATTATGATATTGTTGCTGCTGCTTCTGCTGGATGCTGGATGCCTCCATTCCATGATCTCCCCTCTGCCCACCCCCCTTGACTTTTTTCATAATTATTATTTTTCATCTTGCTGCTGCTCTTCATTTCGTATGCAGGAATTCCAATTTTTCGTTCGATGAAGTGTGTGTTGATTTCGTTGTTGTTGGTGTTTCACCCGACATGCCCTTGGGGGCCCTTCTTCTGCTGGATGGGGATCGGTTTTGGGATGGAAGCCCTGCCCCGAACCCTGCTCTCGCTCGCTCCCTGACAGCCTGACGTGTCGTCATCATCATCATGATCGTCGTCGTCTCCAGACTCTTGTCGATGTCAATGGGCTGCTTGTTTATTGCCTGACAAACTGACAGAGAAGTCTGGTCCCGGTACGAATGGGAGCCTGGCCCAGGCATAGCCGAAAGTTCATTTAAAATTTTGATTAGCGACCTTGGCGGCTGCGCGCCAAAAAGGTTTCCTGGCCTGGCAACCGGAAATTCGTTGGAATTTAACTTGACAACCGAGGGGATATTCAGGTTTACCAGTTTTTAGCCCAGGATTTGTCAATGGATACTTTTTTATGATCCAATTACATTTACTATATATAAATGTATTTAATTTGTAACTAATAAAACTTTTATTTTTCCGAATTCCTTGCAGATGGCGAGTACATGTTTGCAGATCCCGAGAGCAAGCTCTCCAAATACGGCCCGAAGAGCTGGCGATCCTCGCACACCCACGTGAGTAGCAGCTGCAAAGTCCCACCTGATTATCCTGATTAATCCCTGAATCCCTAACCCCACCAGGGCCTGGATGCCAATGGACGACCGCTCCTGGAGCTACACTTCCGCGTGCAGTTCTACATCGAGAGTCCGTTCATGCTGAAAGATGAGACCTCCCGCCACAACTACTACCTGCAGCTGCGCCACAACATCCTGCAGCGCGACCTGCCCCGCGAGCAGGCCGAGCAGGCTTTGGTCTTTCTGGCTGGATTGGCCCTTCAGGCCGATCTGGGTGATGCTCCGCCGGGGGCTGGGAATTCCAAGGATGACTCGGGCGAGGAGGCCTCACCTTCCGGCGGAAGAGGAGGAGGCTTGAGTGCCACCACCACTCTCCCCAAGATCAGTAAGCGTGCCAATGAGCGGATGTTGAGGCTCTCCACCTACGTGGCGTCCACGTCGAAGAGGGAATCCATACCGCTGCCACCCAGCCTGCCCACAAACGGAGCGGATTACTTTCGGATAGAGGATTACCTGCCCAGTGGCTTGCACACTCCCTGGGCGAGGAGTGCATTGAGAGCCTGCCATCGGGAGCACTTGGGCATGGCCACGCCGGAGGCCGAGCTGCTGTACATACAGCAGGCATGCAGTCTGCACGAGACCATCAATGCACACACCTACCGGATGAGGCTGGCCAAGAGTGAGCAGGGCTCGGGCAGTGCCTGGTTCGTGGTCTACGCCAAGGGCATTAAGATCTTGGGAGGTGAGGCAGCCAGCAGCAGTTCGTCATCCTCCAGCCCGGAAGCCACTACTTTCCTTTGGCCGAACATAACCAAGCTGTCGTTCGAGCGGAAAAAGTTTGAAATACGTTCCGGGGAGAGCAGGATCACCCTGTATGCGGCCTCCGATGAGAAGAACAAGCTCCTGCTGACCCTCTGCAAGGACACCCATCAGTGGAGCATGAAGCTGGCGGCCAGGCTTAAGGAGGTGTCCAAGCGCGAGGAGGAGGAGGCAGCTGAATCGCAGAGGCTGCATGCCAGCTATGCCTGCTCCCGAAGCCTCCTGTTGCCCTACAAAAGCAAGAACGAGCAGCGCATCTCGGTGATCTCGAGCACCAGTTCCAACACCACCTCCGGCATTGTCAGCGATCGTGTACACTCCGAGGATGAGCTGGAGATCATGATCAATACACCGCCTGCTCCTCTGGCGGCTCCTTCGACGGAAAGTCTAGCCTTGGCTCATCTCCTGGACCGGCCCAGTGTGAGCAGGCAAACCTCGAGCGTGGGCCAGATGTCCCTAAAGGATTTGGAAGAGCAGCTGGCCGCGTTGAGCGTGAGGCCACCAGATGCCAACTCCAACGGGGCAGGCTCCCTGGCCAACTCCTCTGCTCAAAGGAGCTCCACGGGCACAGCGGCCAATGATTCGTCAACGGCCACGGACTCACCTAGTTCGCAGCACAACATTGGCTCCCAGTGCTCCTCCACGTGCAGCACGGTGGTGGTCACGTCACCAACTAGCAATGGAGGAGGTGGAACAGCCTCCTCAACAGGTGCTCCTGTGCCAGTGCACTCCACTTCCTCCAGCCTGGAGCTGGGCTTTAGTCACACCGCCCAGAACTCCGCCCTGAGCGAGGCCAATCCCGAGGACTTTCTCTCCACCTCGGCGCGAGAGGAAACGGAAAGTGTGTCGGGCGTGTCCGGGGTGTACACCTTGGCCCATGGGGCTCCGCCCACCGAAACCTCAGGGGTTTACACGATGCACAGCAGCGAGCTGACCGGACAGTCCTCGGAGATGGCAGAGTCGGAGAAGAGCTCGCACTACGGCATGTTCCAGCCGCAAAAGCTGGAGGCTAACCATGTGCCGCATCCGGACTCTGTGGATGGCAAGAAGCGAGCCGAGTTTCGACTGCGTTCGGACTCCAACATCAGCACGGGCAGCTCCTTCCGTGGCGATGGCAGTGATCCCACGGACAACAAGCATTCCCTGCTCTCCGCCGAGGAGCTAACCGACTTGATAGTGGGTCGAGGAACCTATCCCAGCAGGAAGACTGTGTCCAACAGCCTCCACTCAGACTGTGACTATGTGACGCTGGGCAACCAGGGAGGCGTGGAGGCGGATCACACGGAGCAGGAGCTACCCCCAGCACCGCCGCCGCCCTACAGTGCGCGTCATGAGAAGACGGGTCTGTGTGGTCCACCGATTTCCAAGCCAGTGCCGCCGAAACCCATAGCTGTGGTGGCTCCCAAGCCGGAGGCACCTCCAGCACCGCCAGCACCTCTGCCTGCACCGCCCGCTGCCCTACGACGCCGTGATCCTCCGCCATATCCCAGCTCCAGCAAGCCCAGACCCACATCCCTGATATCGGTGAGTTCCTCGGCCAACCCGGCGCCCAGTGCAGCCGGTTCGATGAGTTCCCTCAAGTCCGAGGAGGTGACGGCCAGGTTTATCACCACGAGACCCCAGATCAGCATCCTGAAGGCCCACACCAGCCTCCTGCCGGATGGAGCCAAGCCCAGCTATGCCTCGCCGCATCACTGCTCCTCGGCAGCCTCCTCCAGTGGCTCGGTGTGCAGCCACCAGCTGAGTCAGCAGTCCCTGCACAACTCCAACTATGCTGGCGGATCCCAGGCCTCGCTGCATCATCACCACTTGCCGCCGCCGCCGGCTCATCACCGGCACTCGGGATCGGCCGCCATTGGGATACCGATAGTTCCTTACGGGCTGCACAAAAGCACCGCCTCGCTGCACCACCAGCAGTCTTGTGTGATCCTGCCGGTGATCAAGCCGCGTCAGTTTCTGCCCCCACCGCCGCCCAGCTTACCCAGGCAGCCGCCGCCACCGCCGCCGCCCAGTCACTCGCACCTGGCGGCGGCCACTCATCTCTATGGCCGGGAGCTGGCCAGGAAGCAGCTGGAGCTGTACCAGCAGCAGCTGTACAGCGACGTGGACTACGTGATCTATCCCATCCAGGATCCGGCTGTTAGCCAGCAGGAGTATCTGGATGCCAAGCAGGGTTCCCTGCTGGCAGCCATGGCCCAGGCAGCGCCACCGCCGCCGCATCATCCCTATTTGGCCATGCAGGTGGCTCCGGCGATATACAGGAGCACGCCCTACCTGCCCTTGACCCTGTCCACCCACTCGAGATACGCCTCCACCCAGAATCTGTCGGATACGTATGTACAGCTGCCGGGAGCGGGCTACTCGCCGTTGTACTCGCCCTCCATGGCCAGCCTGTGCTCTTCGTATGAGCCACCACCGCCGCCGCCTCTGCATCCGGCTGCCCTGGCAGCAGCAGCAGCGGCGGCGGCTGCCTCGGGCACGGGCGCCTCCTCCTCGATGTTTGCACGATCGCGATCAGACGATAATATTCTGAATTCGCTCGACTCGCTGCCCAAGGGGAAGCGTCTGCCGCCACCACCGCCGCCGCCCTATGTGAACAGGCGGCTCAAGAAGCCACCAATGCCGGCGCCCAGTGAAAAGCCACCTCCAAGTGAGTAGAATCTGGGGAGAGGAGGTTTTACCAAGACTCTAACTTATGAATTTTTAACTTTTACAGTACCCTCTAAGCCCAGTGCCAGCATGATGAACCTCCTGCCGCCCAGGAAACCGCCTACGCTGAATCCTCACCTGGCCAACTCGCCGCTGACAAAGACCTCCAGTGGCGCCCAGTGGGCAGGCGAGCGTCCGCGTCCAGACTTGAGCCTGGGTTTGGGCTTAAACCGTGGGAATAACAGCATTTTGGCTCAGCTGCAGGCCTCCATGGCCGCCGAATCCCACGCCCAGGCTCAGGCTCAGGCCTTGGACATTGCCTTGTTGAGGGAGAAGAGCAAGCACTTGGATCTGCCGCTCATCTCGGCTTTGTGCAATGATCGCTCCTTGCTGAAGCAGACCAAGGTGATGGTTAACCCGAAAACAGGACAGGAGATACCCAGTTCCAGTTCGCAATCCTCGGCGAGTGCTGCCACCACCAATGGCAACTCTCACTCAACGGGAGGAGGGGGAACCCTGAGCAAGGTGAGGAAGGGTTCAACTGTAAGCCATCGTCATCCGCAGGATAAGTTGCCGCCCTTGCCAGTGCAACAGCTGGCGGAGGCCAATAACTATGTGATTGATCCCGCCGTGATGATGAAGCAGCAGCAGCAGCAGCAGCAGCACAAGACCAGCTAGACTCGCCAGGAAACGGAAAAGTGGAGGAGGAACAAGGATGTCAAGCCGACACTCTACTCTCTAGTTTGATGTACGACGCTGTGGTGTATCTGTGTTGGGTGCAGGGATCTTTTCTGCGTTCCCAAAATTTGCATAGAGAGTGAAAGTGGGTGTGCGATCACAGTGTTTCGGAGGGGTAGCAAGGGGAGTTCCCCGAAAAGCTTAACAGCAGCAGCAGCAGAACAGTAACAGACGTCAAACTAACAGAAGCCAGTTAACAGGAAAGGATACAAGAGCGAGAGCAGAGTTTCTGAAAGACAAGCAAAAGGAAATTAAAGCCAGTTTTTATAGTAACAGCAACCACCTAGTAACAGAGAGTCAATTGAACATTCCATAACATTACGTAACAGTAACAGAAGCCACGTAACAACTTAACAGAGTCAAGGACGAAAGCGAGAAAGCAACTTAACCTCAAATACGAATATTCAAATAATCAGAGAACCCAGTCTAGTCACTTAAGGGAAACGGTAGGACAAGGACACACCAACGGAAATACAGAAGGAATATATATATATATCTAGAGAGAGAGAGAGAGAGAGAGGGAGAGTTAGAAGCAGGACAACAAATACTCAAGTATAAAATACAACCACTACTTAATTAACCAACTAAAGCTTAGTAGAACCTTAGTCTTTAGCTGCAAACAAACACCTAGTTAGGCCTTACAAAAACTAACTGAACTACTTCCGCCCAAACAACTGTGATTGATTTTATTTAAACACTTACACTAACTTAACTCGTACAACTAACTATTTTTTAGTCAGCCAAGAACAAGCAAAAACTATGCAAATTTTTTTTAAAGAACGTTAAGAACAAAGTCTCCCACACACAAACACGAATACTCACAACGAAGGGGGCTATCCAGGGTCTAGGGTGTTTTTTAACCTGGTTTATAACCTGTTTAGGAACCCCTTTTCCATGGCTGAACCCCAAAAAGAACTAAAGAATTTCAAGAGTGCCTAGACTTGCCCCCAAAAAAATCCCCACCGTAGCGAGTAAGCAAGAAAAAAGCTAGATAGATGGATGTTTTTTTTTATCCACACTTTGTTTATTTTTATTATTTTTTTGTTCGTTTATTAACACCCCCCAACCCCCCACCCACAA